>JAQJVK010000001.1:84137857-84439815 GCA_035578135.1 Flexamia atlantica | reverse complement strand
CGATTAATTAGTATAACCTACCAGAGATATCGATTAATTTGAATATCGACTAAAGATATCGAATAAATAGTATACCTACTAGATATATCGATTAATTAAAATATCGACTAGAGATATCGATTGATTAGTATACCTAGAAAAGACATCGATATATTAGAATATCGACTAGAGGTATCGATTAATTAGTATACCTACTAGAGATATCGATTAATTAGTATACCTACTAGAGATATCGATTAATTAGAATATCTAGTAGTGGTATCGATTAATTAGTATACCTACTAGAGATATCGATTAATTAGTATACTTAGTAGAGACATCGATTAATTAGAATATCGACTAGAGATATCGATTAATTAGAATATCGACTAATTGTAATATCGACTAGAGATATTGATTAATTAGTATACCTACTAGAGTTATCGATTAATTAGTATACCTACTAGGGATATCGATTAATTAGAATATCTACTAAAGATATCGATTAATTAGAATACCTACTAGAGATATCGATTAATTAGTATACCTACTAGAGATATCGATTAATTAGAATATCGACTAGGGATATCGATTAATTAGAATATCTACTAGAGATATCGATTAATTAGTAAACCTACTAGAGATAGCGATTAAATAGAATATCGACTAGGGATATCGATTAATTAGAATATCTACTAGAGATATCGATTAATAAGTATACCTAGTAGAAACATCAATTAGAATATCGACTAGAGATATCGATTAATTAGTATACCTAGTAGAGACATCGATTAATTAGAATATCGACTAGGGATATCGATTAATTAAAATATCTACTAGAGATATCGATTAATTAGTATACCTAGTAGAGACATCGATTAATTAGTATACCTACTAGAGATATCGAATAATTAGTATTCCTATTAGAGATATCGATTAATTAGAATATCTACTAGAGTTATCGATGAATTAGAATATCGACTAGAGATATCGATTAATTAGAATATCTACAAGCGATATCGATTAATTAGAATATCGACTATGGATTTCGATTAATTAGTATACCTAGTACAGATATCGATTAATTAGAATATCTGCTAGAGATATCGATTAATTAGTATACCTACTAGAGATATCGATTAATTAAAATATCGACTAGAGATATATATCAATTCGAATATCGACTAGAGATATCGATTAATTAGAATATCTACTAGAGATATTGATTAATTAAAATATCGACTAGAGATATCGATTGATTAGTATACCTAGAAGAGACATCGATATATAGAATATCGACTAGAGGTATCGATTAATTAGTATACCTAGTAGAGACATCGATTAATTAGAATATCGACTAGGGATATCGATTAATTAGAATATCTACTAGAGATATCGATTAAATAAAATATCTACTAGAGGTATCGATTAATTAGTATACCTAGTAGAGATATCGATTAATTAGTATACCTACTAGAGATATCGATTAATTAGAATATCGACTAGAGATATCGATTAATTAGAATATCTACTAGAGATATCGATTAATTAGTATACCTAGTAGAGACATCGATTAATTAGAATATCGACTAGAGATATCGATTAATTAGTATACCTACTAGAGATATCGATTAATTAGAATATCGACTAGAGATATCGATTAATTAGTATATTTACAAGATATATCGATTAATTAGTATACCTACTAGAGATATCAATTAATTAGTATACCTACTAGAGATATCGATTAATTAGTATACCTACTAGAGATAGCGATTAAATAGAATATCGACTAGGGATATCGATTAATTAGAATATCTACTAGAGATATCGATTAATTAGTACACCTACTAGAGATAGCGATTAAATAGAATATCGACTAGGGATATCGATTAATTAGAATATCTACTAGAGATATCGATTAATAAGTATACCTAGTAGAAACATCAATTAATTAGAATATCGACTAGAGATATCGATTAATTAGTATACCTAGTAGAGACATCGATTAATTAGAATATCGACTAGGGATATCGATTAATTAGAATATCTACTAGAGATATCGATTAATTAGTATACCTAGTAGAGACATCGATTAATTAGAATATCGACTAGGGATATCGATTAATTAGAATATCTACTAGAGATATCGATTAAATAAAATATCTACTAGAGGTATCGATTAATTAGTATACCTAGTAGAGATATCGATTAATTAGTATACCTACTAGAGATATCGATTAATTAGAATATCGACTAGAGATATCGATTAATTAGTATATTTACAAGATATATCGATTTATTAGTATACCTACTAGAGATATCAATTAATTAGTATACCTACTAGAGATATCGATTAATTTGTATACCTACTAGAGATATCGATTAAATAAAATATCTACTAGAGGTATCGATTAATTAGAATATATACTATAAATATCGATTAATTAGTATACCTACTAGAGATAGCGATTAAATAGAATATCGACTAGGGATATCGATTAATTAGAATATCTACTAGAGATATCGATTAATAAGTATACCTAGTAGAAACATCGATTAATTAGAATACCTACTAGAGATATCGATTAATTAGTATACCTACTAGAGATATCGATTAATTAGTATACCTACTAGAGATATCGAATAATTAGTATTCCTATTAGAGATATCGATTAATTAGAATATCTACTAGAGTTATCGATGAATAAGAATATCGACTATGGATATCGATTAATTAGTATACCTAGTAGAGATATCGATTAATTAGAATATCTGCTAGAGATATCGATTAATTAGTATACCTACTAAAGATATCAATTAATTAAAATATCGACTAGAGATATATATCAATTCGAATATCGACTAGAGATATCGATTAATTAGAATATCTACTAGAGATATTGATTAATTAAAATATCGACTAGAGATATCGATTAATTAGAATATCTACTAGAGATATCGATTAATAAGTATACCTAGTAGAAACATCGATTAATTAGAATACCTACTAGAGATATCGAATAATTAGTATACCTACTAGAGATATCGATTAAGTAGTATACCTACTAAAGATATCGATTAATTAGAATATCGACTAAAGGTATCGATTATTAAAAATATCGACTAAAGATATCGATTAATAAGTATACCTACTAAAGATATCGATTAATTAGTATACCTACTAGAGATATCGATTAATTAGTATATTTACTAGAGATATCGATTGATTAGTATACCTACTAGAGATGTATATTAATTAGAATATCTATAAGAGATATCGATTAATTAGTTTACCTACTAGAGATATCGATTAATTAGTATACCTACTAGAGATATCGATTAATTAGTATATTTACTAGAGATATCGATTGATTAGTATACCTAGAAGAGACATCGATATATTAGAATATCGACTAGAGGTATCGATTAATTAGTATACCTACTAGAGATATCGATTAATTAGTATACCTACTAGAGACATCGATATATTAGAATATCGACTAGAGGTATCGATTAATTAGTATACCTACTAGAGATATCGATTAATTAGTATACCTACTAGAGATATCGATTAATTAGTATACCTAGTAGAGACATCGATTAATTAGAATATCGACTAGAGATATCGATTAATTAGAATATCGACTAGAGATATCGATTAATTAGAATATCGACTAATTGTAATATCGACTAGAGATATTGATTAATTAGTATACCTACTAGAGTTATCGATTAATTAGTATACCTACTAGGGATATCGATTAATTAGAATATCTACTAAAGATATCGATTAATTAGAATACCTACTAGAGATATCGATTAATTAGTATACCTACTAGAGATATCGATTAATTAGAATATCGACTAGGGATATCGATTAATTAGAATATCTACTAGAGATATCGATTAATTAGTATACCTACTAGAGATAGCGATTAAATAGAATATCGACTAGGGATATCGATTAATTAGAATATCTACTAGAGATATCGATTAATAAGTATACCTAGTAGAAACATCAATTAATTAGAATATCGACTAGAGATATCGATTAATTAGTATACCTAGTAGAGACATCGATTAATTAGAATATCGACTAGGGATATCGATTAATTAGAATATCTACTAGAGATATCGATTAAATAAAATATCTACTAGAGGTATCGATTAATTAGTATACCTAGTAGAGATATCGATTAATTAGTATACCTACTAGAGATATCGATTAATTAGTATACCTACTAGAGATATCGATTAATTAGAATATCGACTAGAGATATCGATTAATTAGTATATTTACAAGATATATCGATTTATTAGTATACCTACTAGAGATATCAATTAATTAGTATACCTACTAGAGATATCGATTAATTAGTATACCTACTAGAGATAGCGATTAAATAGAATATCGACTAGGGATATCGATTAATTAGAATATCTACTAGAGATATCGATTAATTAGTATACCTACTAGAGATAGCGATTAAATAGAATATCGACTAGGGATATCGATTAATTAGAATATCTACTAGAGATATCGATTAATAAGTTTACCTAGTAGAGACATCGATTAATTAGAATATCGACTAGGGATATCGATTAATTAGAATATCTACTAGAGATATCAATTAATTAGTATACCTAGTAGAGACATCGATTAATTAGAATATCGACTAGGGATATCGATTAATTAGAATATCTACTAGAGATATCGATTAAATAAAATATCTACTAGAGGTATCGATTAATTAGTATACCTAGTAGAGATATCGATTAATTAGTATACCTACTAGAGATATCGATTAATTAGTATACCTACTAGAGATATCGATTAATTAGAATATCGACTAGAGATATCGATTAATTAGTATATTTACAAGATATATCGATTTATTAGTATACCTACTAGAGATATCAATTAATTAGTATACCTACTAGAGATATCGATTAATTAGAATATCTACTAGAGATATCGATTAAAAAAATATCTACTAGAGGTATCGATTAATTAGTATACCTAGTAGAGATATCGATTTATTAGTATACCTACTAGAGATAGCGATTAAATAGAATATCGACTAGGGATATCGATTAATTAGAATATCTACTAGAGATATCGATTAATAAGTATACCTAGTAGAAACATCGATTAATTAGAATACCTACTAGAGATATCGATTAATTAGTATACCTACTAGAGATATCGATTAATTAGTATACCTACTAGAGATATCGAATAATTAGAATATCTACTAGAGTTATCGATGAATTAGAATATCGACTAGAGATATCAATTAATTAGAATATCTACAAGCGATATCGATTAATTAGAATATCGACTATGGATATCGATTAATTAGTATACCTAGTAGAGATATCGATTAATTAGAATATCTGCTAGAGATATCGATTAATTAGTATACCTACTAGAGATATCGATTAATTAGTATATTTACTAGAGATATCAATTAATTAGTATACCTACCAGAGATATCGATTAATTTGAATATCGACTAAAGATATCGAATAATTAGTATACCTACTAGATATATTGATTAATTAAAATATCGACTAGAGATATCGATTGATTAGTATACCTACTAGAGATATCGATTAATTAGTATACCTACTAGAGATATCGATTAATTAGAATATCGACTAGAGACATCGATTATTAAGAATATCGACTAGAGATATCGATTAATAAGTATACCTACTAGAGATATCGATTAATTAGTATACCTACTAGAGATATCGATTAATAAGTATACTTACTAGAGATATCGATTAAGTAGTATACCTACTAAAGATATCGATTAATTAGAATATTGACTAAAGGTATCGATTATTAAAAATATCGACTAAAGATATTGATTAATAAGTATACCTACTAAAGATATCGATTAATTAGTATACTTACTAGAGATATCGATTAATAAGTATACCTACTAGAGATATCGATTAATTAGTATACCTACTAAAGATATCGATTAATTAGAATATCGACTAGAGATATCGATTTTTAAGAATATCGACTAGAGATATCGATTAATTAGTATATTTACTAGAGATATCGATTAATTAGTATACCTACTAAAGATATCGATTAATTAGTATACCTACTAAAGATATCGATTAATTAGTATACCTACTAAAGATATCGATTAATTAGTATACCTATTAGAGATATCCATTAATTAGAATATCTACTAGAGATATCGATTAATTAGTATACATACTAGAGATATCGATTAATTAGTATATTTACTAGAGATATCGATTAATTAGTATACCTACCAGAGATATCGATTAATTTGAATATCGACTAAAGATATCGAATAAATAGTATACCTACTAGATATATCGATTAATTAAAATATCGACTAGAGATTTCGATTGATTAGTATACCTAGAAGAGACATCGATATATTAGAATATCGACTAGAGGTATCGATTAATTAGTATACCTACTAGAGATATCGATTAATTAGTATACCTACTAGAGATATCGATTAATTAGAATATCTAGTAGTGGTATCGATTAATTAGTATACCTACTAGAGATATCGATTAATTAGTATACCTAGTAGAGACATCGATTAATTAGAATATCGACTAGAGATATCGATTAATTAGAATATCGACTAATTGTAATATCGACTAGAGATATTGATTAATTAGTATACCTACTAGAGTTATCGATTAATTAGTATACCTACTAGGGATATCGATTAATTAGAATATCTACTAAAGATATCGATTAATTAGAATACCTACTAGAGATATCGATTAATTAGTATACCTACTAGAGATATCGATTAATTAGAATATCGACTAGGGATATCGATTAATTAGAATATCTACTAGAGATATCGATTAATTAGTATACCTACTAGAGATAGCGATTAAATAGAATATCGACTAGGGATATCGATTAATTAGAATATCTACTAGAGATATCGATTAATAAGTATACCTAGTAGAAACATCAATTAGAATATCGACTAGAGATATCGATTAATTAGTATACCTAGTAGAGACATCGATTAATTAGAATATCGACTAGGGATATCGATTAATTAAAATATCTACTAGAGATATCGATTAATTAGTATACCTAGTAGAGACATCGATTAATTAGTATACCTACTAGAGATATCGAATTAGTATTCCTATTAGAGATATCGATTAATTAGAATATCTACTAGAGTTATCGATGAATTAGAATATCGACTAGAGATATCGATTAATTAGAATATCTACTAGAGATATCGATTAAATAAAATATCTACTAGAGGTATCGATTAATTAGTATACCTAGTAGAGATATCGATTAATTAGTATACCTACTAGAGATATCGATTAATTAGAATATCGACTAGGGATATCGATTAATTAGAATATCTACTAGAGATATCGATTAATTAGTATACCTAGTAGAGACATCGATTAATTATCGACCTATTATTATACCTAGTAGAGACATCGATTAATTAGAATATCGACTAGGGATATCGATTAATTAGAATATCTACTAGAGATATCGATTAAATAAAATATCTACTAGAGGTATCGATTAATTAGTATACCTAGTAGAGATATCGATTAATTAGTATACCTACTAGAGATATCGATTAATTAGAATATCGACTAGAGATATCGATTAATTAGTATATTTACAAGATATATCGATTTATTAGTATACCTACTAGAGATATCAATTAATTAGTATACCTACTAGAGATATCGATTAATTTGTATACCTACTAGAGATATCGATTAAATAAAATATCTACTAGAGGTATCGATTAATTAGAATATATACTATAAATATCGATTAATTAGTATACCTACTAGAGATAGCGATTAAATAGAATATCGACTAGGGATATCGATTAATTAGAATATCTACTAGAGATATCGATTAATAAGTATACCTAGTAGAAACATCGATTAATTAGAATACCTACTAGAGATATCGATTAATTAGTATACCTACTAGAGATATCGATTAATTAGTATACCTACTAGAGATATCGAATAATTAGTATTCCTATTAGAGATATCGATTAATTAGAATATCTGCTAGAGATATCGATTAATTAGTATACCTACTAAAGATATCGATTAATTAAAATATCGACTAGAGATATATATCAATTCGAATATCGACTAGAGATATCGATTAAATAGTATATTTAATAGAGATATCAATTAATTATTATACCTACCAGAGATATCGATTAATTTGAATATCGACTAAAGATATCGAATAATTAGTATACCTACTAGAGATATCGATTAAGTAGTATACCTACTAAAGATATCGATTAATTAGAATATCGACTAAAGGTATCGATTATTAAAAATATCGACTAAAGATATCGATTAATAAGTATACCTACTAAAGATATCGATTAATTAGTATACTTACTAGAGATATCGATTAATAAGTATACCTACTAGAGATATCGATTAATAAGTATACCTACTAGAGATATCGATTAATTAGTATACCTACTAAAGATATCGATTAATTAGAATATCGACTAGAGATATCGATTTTTAAGAATATCGACTAGAGATATCGATTAATTAGTATACCTACTAGAGATATAGATTAATAAGAATGCCTACTAGAGATATCGATTAATTAGTATATTTACTAGAGATATCGATTAATTAGTATACCTACTAAAGATATCGATTAATTAGTATACCTACTAAAGATATCGATTAATTAGTATACCTATTAGAGATATACATTAATTACAATATCTACTAGAGATATCGATTAATTAGTATACCTACTAGAGATATCGAATAATTAGTATTCCTATTAGAGATATCGATTAATTAGAATATCTACTAGAGTTATCGATGAATAAGAATATCGACTATGGATATCGATTAATTAGTATACCTAGTAGAGATATCGATTAATTAGAATATCTGCTAGAGATATCGATTAATTAGTATACCTACTAAAGATATCAATTAATTAAAATATCGACTAGAGATATATATCAATTCGAATATCGACTAGAGATATCGATTAATTAGAATATCTACTAGAGATATTGATTAATTAAAATATCGACTAGAGATATCGATTAATTAGAATATCTACTAGAGATATCGATTAATAAGTATACCTAGTAGAAACATCGATTAATTAGAATACCTACTAGAGATATCGAATAATTAGTATACCTACTAGAGATATCGATTAAGTAGTATACCTACTAAAGATATCGATTAATTAGAATATCGACTAAAGGTATCGATTATTAAAAATATCGACTAAAGATATCGATTAATAAGTATACCTACTAAAGATATCGATTAATTAGTATACCTACTAGAGATATCGATTAATTAGTATATTTACTAGAGATATCGATTGATTAGTATACCTACTAGAGATGTATATTAATTAGAATATCTATAAGAGATATCGATTAATTAGTTTACCTACTAGAGATATCGATTAATTAGTATACCTACTAGAGATATCGATTAATTAGTATATTTACTAGAGATATCGATTGATTAGTATACCTAGAAGAGACATCGATATATTAGAATATCGACTAGAGGTATCGATTAATTAGTATACCTACTAGAGATATCGATTAATTAGTATACCTACTAGAGACATCGATATATTAGAATATCGACTAGAGGTATCGATTAATTAGTATACCTACTAGAGATATCGATTAATTAGTATACCTACTAGAGATATCGATTAATTAGTATACCTAGTAGAGACATCGATTAATTAGAATATCGACTAGAGATATCGATTAATTAGAATATCGACTAGAGATATCGATTAATTAGAATATCGACTAATTGTAATATCGACTAGAGATATTGATTAATTAGTATACCTACTAGAGTTATCGATTAATTAGTATACCTACTAGGGATATCGATTAATTAGAATATCTACTAAAGATATCGATTAATTAGAATACCTACTAGAGATATCGATTAATTAGTATACCTACTAGAGATATCGATTAATTAGAATATCGACTAGGGATATCGATTAATTAGAATATCTACTAGAGATATCGATTAATTAGTATACCTACTAGAGATAGCGATTAAATAGAATATCGACTAGGGATATCGATTAATTAGAATATCTACTAGAGATATCGATTAATAAGTATACCTAGTAGAAACATCAATTAATTAGAATATCGACTAGAGATATCGATTAATTAGTATACCTAGTAGAGACATCGATTAATTAGAATATCGACTAGGGATATCGATTAATTAGAATATCTACTAGAGATATCGATTAAATAAAATATCTACTAGAGGTATCGATTAATTAGTATACCTAGTAGAGATATCGATTAATTAGTATACCTACTAGAGATATCGATTAATTAGTATACCTACTAGAGATATCGATTAATTAGAATATCGACTAGAGATATCGATTAATTAGTATATTTACAAGATATATCGATTTATTAGTATACCTACTAGAGATATCAATTAATTAGTATACCTACTAGAGATATCGATTAATTAGTATACCTACTAGAGATAGCGATTAAATAGAATATCGACTAGGGATATCGATTAATTAGAATATCTACTAGAGATATCGATTAATTAGTATACCTACTAGAGATAGCGATTAAATAGAATATCGACTAGGGATATCGATTAATTAGAATATCTACTAGAGATATCGATTAATAAGTTTACCTAGTAGAGACATCGATTAATTAGAATATCGACTAGGGATATCGATTAATTAGAATATCTACTAGAGATATCAATTAATTAGTATACCTAGTAGAGACATCGATTAATTAGAATATCGACTAGGGATATCGATTAATTAGAATATCTACTAGAGATATCGATTAAATAAAATATCTACTAGAGGTATCGATTAATTAGTATACCTAGTAGAGATATCGATTAATTAGTATACCTACTAGAGATATCGATTAATTAGTATACCTACTAGAGATATCGATTAATTAGAATATCGACTAGAGATATCGATTAATTAGTATATTTACAAGATATATCGATTTATTAGTATACCTACTAGAGATATCAATTAATTAGTATACCTACTAGAGATATCGATTAATTAGAATATCTACTAGAGATATCGATTAAAAAAATATCTACTAGAGGTATCGATTAATTAGTATACCTAGTAGAGATATCGATTTATTAGTATACCTACTAGAGATAGCGATTAAATAGAATATCGACTAGGGATATCGATTAATTAGAATATCTACTAGAGATATCGATTAATAAGTATACCTAGTAGAAACATCGATTAATTAGAATACCTACTAGAGATATCGATTAATTAGTATACCTACTAGAGATATCGATTAATTAGTATACCTACTAGAGATATCGAATAATTAGAATATCTACTAGAGTTATCGATGAATTAGAATATCGACTAGAGATATCAATTAATTAGAATATCTACAAGCGATATCGATTAATTAGAATATCGACTATGGATATCGATTAATTAGTATACCTAGTAGAGATATCGATTAATTAGAATATCTGCTAGAGATATCGATTAATTAGTATACCTACTAGAGATATCGATTAATTAGTATATTTACTAGAGATATCAATTAATTAGTATACCTACCAGAGATATCGATTAATTTGAATATCGACTAAAGATATCGAATAATTAGTATACCTACTAGATATATTGATTAATTAAAATATCGACTAGAGATATCGATTGATTAGTATACCTACTAGAGATATCGATTAATTAGTATACCTACTAGAGATATCGATTAATTAGAATATCGACTAGAGACATCGATTATTAAGAATATCGACTAGAGATATCGATTAATAAGTATACCTACTAGAGATATCGATTAATTAGTATACCTACTAGAGATATCGATTAATAAGTATACTTACTAGAGATATCGATTAAGTAGTATACCTACTAAAGATATCGATTAATTAGAATATTGACTAAAGGTATCGATTATTAAAAATATCGACTAAAGATATTGATTAATAAGTATACCTACTAAAGATATCGATTAATTAGTATACTTACTAGAGATATCGATTAATAAGTATACCTACTAGAGATATCGATTAATTAGTATACCTACTAAAGATATCGATTAATTAGAATATCGACTAGAGATATCGATTTTTAAGAATATCGACTAGAGATATCGATTAATTAGTATATTTACTAGAGATATCGATTAATTAGTATACCTACTAAAGATATCGATTAATTAGTATACCTACTAAAGATATCGATTAATTAGTATACCTACTAAAGATATCGATTAATTAGTATACCTATTAGAGATATCCATTAATTAGAATATCTACTAGAGATATCGATTAATTAGTATACATACTAGATATATCGATTAATTAGTATATTTACTAGAGATATCGATTAATTAGTATACCTACCAGAGATATCGATTAATTTGAATATCGACTAAAGATATCGAATAAATAGTATACCTACTAGATATATCGATTAATTAAAATATCGACTAGAGATATCGATTGATTAGTATACCTAGAAGAGACATCGATATATTAGAATATCGACTAGAGGTATCGATTAATTAGTATACCTACTAGAGATATCGATTAATTAGTATACCTACTAGAGATATCGATTAATTAGAATATCTAGTAGTGGTATCGATTAATTAGTATACCTACTAGAGATATCGATTAATTAGTATACCTAGTAGAGACATCGATTAATTAGAATATCGACTAGAGATATCGATTAATTAGAATATCGACTAATTGTAATATCGACTAGAGATATTGATTAATTAGTATACCTACTAGAGTTATCGATTAATTAGTATACCTACTAGGGATATCGATTAATTAGAATATCTACTAAAGATATCGATTAATTAGAATACCTACTAGAGATATCGATTAATTAGTATACCTACTAGAGATATCGATTAATTAGAATATCGACTAGGGATATCGATTAATTAGAATATCTACTAGAGATATCGATTAATTAGTATACCTACTAGAGATAGCGATTAAATAGAATATCGACTAGGGATATCGATTAATTAGAATATCTACTAGAGATATCGATTAATAAGTATACCTAGTAGAAACATCAATTAGAATATCGACTAGAGATATCGATTAATTAGTATACCTAGTAGAGACATCGATTAATTAGAATATCGACTAGGGATATCGATTAATTAAAATATCTACTAGAGATATCGATTAATTAGTATACCTAGTAGAGACATCGATTAATTAGTATACCTACTAGAGATATCGAATTAGTATTCCTATTAGAGATATCGATTAATTAGAATATCTACTAGAGTTATCGATGAATTAGAATATCGACTAGAGATATCGATTAATTAGAATATCTACTAGAGATATCGATTAAATAAAATATCTACTAGAGGTATCGATTAATTAGTATACCTAGTAGAGATATCGATTAATTAGTATACCTACTAGAGATATCGATTAATTAGAATATCGACTAGGGATATCGATTAATTAGAATATCTACTAGAGATATCGATTAATTAGTATACCTAGTAGAGACATCGATTAATTATCGACCTATTATTATACCTAGTAGAGACATCGATTAATTAGAATATCGACTAGGGATATCGATTAATTAGAATATCTACTAGAGATATCGATTAAATAAAATATCTACTAGAGGTATCGATTAATTAGTATACCTAGTAGAGATATCGATTAATTAGTATACCTACTAGAGATATCGATTAATTAGAATATCGACTAGAGATATCGATTAATTAGTATATTTACAAGATATATCGATTTATTAGTATACCTACTAGAGATATCAATTAATTAGTATACCTACTAGAGATATCGATTAATTTGTATACCTACTAGAGATATCGATTAAATAAAATATCTACTAGAGGTATCGATTAATTAGAATATATACTATAAATATCGATTAATTAGTATACCTACTAGAGATAGCGATTAAATAGAATATCGACTAGGGATATCGATTAATTAGAATATCTACTAGAGATATCGATTAATAAGTATACCTAGTAGAAACATCGATTAATTAGAATACCTACTAGAGATATCGATTAATTAGTATACCTACTAGAGATATCGATTAATTAGTATACCTACTAGAGATATCGAATAATTAGTATTCCTATTAGAGATATCGATTAATTAGAATATCTGCTAGAGATATCGATTAATTAGTATACCTACTAAAGATATCGATTAATTAAAATATCGACTAGAGATATATATCAATTCGAATATCGACTAGAGATATCGATTAAATAGTATATTTAATAGAGATATCAATTAATTATTATACCTACCAGAGATATCGATTAATTTGAATATCGACTAAAGATATCGAATAATTAGTATACCTACTAGAGATATCGATTAAGTAGTATACCTACTAAAGATATCGATTAATTAGAATATCGACTAAAGGTATCGATTATTAAAAATATCGACTAAAGATATCGATTAATAAGTATACCTACTAAAGATATCGATTAATTAGTATACTTACTAGAGATATCGATTAATAAGTATACCTACTAGAGATATCGATTAATAAGTATACCTACTAGAGATATCGATTAATTAGTATACCTACTAAAGATATCGATTAATTAGAATATCGACTAGAGATATCGATTTTTAAGAATATCGACTAGAGATATCGATTAATTAGTATACCTACTAGAGATATAGATTAATAAGAATGCCTACTAGAGATATCGATTAATTAGTATATTTACTAGAGATATCGATTAATTAGTATACCTACTAAAGATATCGATTAATTAGTATACCTACTAAAGATATCGATTAATTAGTATACCTATTAGAGATATACATTAATTACAATATCTACTAGAGATATCGATTAATTAGTATACATACTAGAGATATCGATTAATTAGTATACCTACTAGAGATATCGATTAATTAAAATATCGACTAGAGATATATATCAATTCGAATATCGACTAGAGATATCGATTAATTAGAATATCTACTAGAGATATTGATTAATTAAAATATCGACTAGAGATATCGATTGATTAGTATACCTAGAAAAGACATCGATATATTAGAATATCGACTAGAGGTATCGATTAATTAGTATACCTACTAGAGATATCGATTAATTAGTATACCTACTAGAGATATCGATTAATTAGAATATCTAGTAGTGGTATCGATTAATTAGTATACCTACTAGAGATATCGATTAATTAGTATACTTAGTAGAGACATCGATTAATTAGAATATCGACTAGAGATATCGATTAATTAGAATATCGACTAATTGTAATATCGACTAGAGATATTGATTAATTAGTATACCTACTAGAGTTATCGATTAATTAGTATACCTACTAGGGATATCGATTAATTAGAATATCTACTAAAGATATCGATTAATTAGAATACCTACTAGAGATATCGATTAATTAGTATACCTACTAGAGATATCGATTAATTAGAATATCGACTAGGGATATCGATTAATTAGAATATCTACTAGAGATATCGATTAATTAGTAAACCTACTAGAGATAGCGATTAAATAGAATATCGACTAGGGATATCGATTAATTAGAATATCTACTAGAGATATCGATTAATAAGTATACCTAGTAGAAACATCAATTAGAATATCGACTAGAGATATCGATTAATTAGTATACCTAGTAGAGACATCGATTAATTAGAATATCGACTAGGGATATCGATTAATTAAAATATCTACTAGAGATATCGATTAATTAGTATACCTAGTAGAGACATCGATTAATTAGTATACCTACTAGAGATATCGAATAATTAGTATTCCTATTAGAGATATCGATTAATTAGAATATCTACTAGAGTTATCGATGAATTAGAATATCGACTAGAGATATCGATTAATTAGAATATCTACAAGCGATATCGATTAATTAGAATATCGACTATGGATTTCGATTAATTAGTATACCTAGTACAGATATCGATTAATTAGAATATCTGCTAGAGATATCGATTAATTAGTATACCTACTAGAGATATCGATTAATTAAAATATCGACTAGAGATATATATCAATTCGAATATCGACTAGAGATATCGATTAATTAGAATATCTACTAGAGATATCGATTAAATAAAATATCTACTAGAGGTATCGATTAATTAGTATACCTAGTAGAGATATCGATTAATTAGTATACCTACTAGAGATATCGATTAATTAGAATATCGACTAGAGATATCGATTAATTAGAATATCTACTAGAGATATCGATTAATTAGAATATCTACTAGAGATATCGATTAATTAGTACACCTACTAGAGATAGCGATTAAATAGAATATCGACTAGGGATATCGATTAATTAGAATATCTACTAGAGATATCGATTAATAAGTATACCTAGTAGAAACATCGATTAATTAGAATACCTACTAGAGATATCGATTAATTAGTATACCTACTAGAGATATCGATTAATTAGTATACCTACTAGAGATATCGAATAATTAGTATTCCTATTAGAGATATCGATTAATTAGAATATCTACTAGAGTTATCGATGAATAAGAATATCGACTATGGATATCGATTAATTAGTATACCTAGTAGAGATATCGATTAATTAGAATATCTGCTAGAGTTATCGATGAATAAGAATATCGACTATGGATATCGATTAATTAGTATACCTAGTAGAGATATCGATTAATTAGAATATCTGCTAGAGATATCGATTAATTAGTATACCTACTAAAGATATCAATTAATTAGAATATCGACTAGAGATATCGATTAATTAGTATACCTACTAGAGATATCAATTAATTAGTATACCTACTAGAGATATCGATTAATTAGTATACCTACTAGAGATAGCGATTAAATAGAATATCGACTAGGGATATCGATTAATTAGAATATCTACTAGAGATATCGATTAATTAGTACACCTACTAGAGATAGCGATTAAATAGAATATCGACTAGGGATATCGATTAATTAGAATATCTACTAGAGATATCGATTAATAAGTATACCTAGTAGAAACATCAATTAATTAGAATATCGACTAGAGATATCGATTAATTAGTATACCTAGTAGAGACATCGATTAATTAGAATATCGACTAGGGATATCGATTAATTAGAATATCTACTAGAGATATCGATTAATTAGTATACCTAGTAGAGACATCGATTAATTAGAATATCGACTAGGGATATCGATTAATTAGAATATCTACTAGAGATATCGATTAAATAAAATATCTACTAGAGGTATCGATTAATTAGTATACCTAGTAGAGATATCGATTAATTAGTATACCTACTAGAGATATCGATTAATTAGAATATCGACTAGAGATATCGATTAATTAGTATATTTACAAGATATATCGATTTATTAGTATACCTACTAGAGATATCAATTAATTAGTATACCTACTAGAGATATCGATTAATTTGTATACCTACTAGAGATATCGATTAAATAAAATATCTACTAGAGGTATCGATTAATTAGAATATATACTATAAATATCGATTAATTAGTATACCTACTAGAGATAGCGATTAAATAGAATATCGACTAGGGATATCGATTAATTAGAATATCTACTAGAGATATCGATTAATAAGTATACCTAGTAGAAACATCGATTAATTAGAATACCTACTAGAGATATCGATTAATTAGTATACCTACTAGAGATATCGATTAATTAGTATACCTACTAGAGATATCGAATAATTAGTATTCCTATTAGAGATATCGATTAATTAGAATATCTACTAGAGTTATCGATGAATAAGAATATCGACTATGGATATCGATTAATTAGTATACCTAGTAGAGATATCGATTAATTAGAATATCTGCTAGAGATATCGATTAATTAGTATACCTACTAAAGATATCAATTAATTAAAATATCGACTAGAGATATATATCAATTCGAATATCGACTAGAGATATCGATTAATTAGAATATCTACTAGAGATATTGATTAATTAAAATATCGACTAGAGATATCGATTAATTAGAATATCTACTAGAGATATCGATTAATAAGTATACCTAGTAGAAACATCGATTAATTAGAATACCTACTAGAGATATCGAATAATTAGTATACCTACTAGAGATATCGATTAAGTAGTATACCTACTAAAGATATCGATTAATTAGAATATCGACTAAAGGTATCGATTATTAAAAATATCGACTAAAGATATCGATTAATAAGTATACCTACTAAAGATATCGATTAATTAGTATACCTACTAGAGATATCGATTAATTAGTATATTTACTAGAGATATCGATTGATTAGTATACCTACTAGAGATGTATATTAATTAGAATATCTATAAGAGATATCGATTAATTAGTTTACCTACTAGAGATATCGATTAATTAGTATACCTACTAGAGATATCGATTAATTAGTATATTTACTAGAGATATCGATTGATTAGTATACCTAGAAGAGACATCGATATATTAGAATATCGACTAGAGGTATCGATTAATTAGTATACCTACTAGAGATATCGATTAATTAGTATACCTACTAGAGACATCGATATATTAGAATATCGACTAGAGGTATCGATTAATTAGTATACCTACTAGAGATATCGATTAATTAGTATACCTACTAGAGATATCGATTAATTAGTATACCTAGTAGAGACATCGATTAATTAGAATATCGACTAGAGATATCGATTAATTAGAATATCGACTAGAGATATCGATTAATTAGAATATCGACTAATTGTAATATCGACTAGAGATATTGATTAATTAGTATACCTACTAGAGTTATCGATTAATTAGTATACCTACTAGGGATATCGATTAATTAGAATATCTACTAAAGATATCGATTAATTAGAATACCTACTAGAGATATCGATTAATTAGTATACCTACTAGAGATATCGATTAATTAGAATATCGACTAGGGATATCGATTAATTAGAATATCTACTAGAGATATCGATTAATTAGTATACCTACTAGAGATAGCGATTAAATAGAATATCGACTAGGGATATCGATTAATTAGAATATCTACTAGAGATATCGATTAATAAGTATACCTAGTAGAAACATCAATTAATTAGAATATCGACTAGAGATATCGATTAATTAGTATACCTAGTAGAGACATCGATTAATTAGAATATCGACTAGGGATATCGATTAATTAGAATATCTACTAGAGATATCGATTAAATAAAATATCTACTAGAGGTATCGATTAATTAGTATACCTAGTAGAGATATCGATTAATTAGTATACCTACTAGAGATATCGATTAATTAGTATACCTACTAGAGATATCGATTAATTAGAATATCGACTAGAGATATCGATTAATTAGTATATTTACAAGATATATCGATTTATTAGTATACCTACTAGAGATATCAATTAATTAGTATACCTACTAGAGATATCGATTAATTAGTATACCTACTAGAGATAGCGATTAAATAGAATATCGACTAGGGATATCGATTAATTAGAATACCTACTAGAGATATCGATTAATTAGTATACCTACTAGAGATAGCGATTAAATAGAATATCGACTAGGGATATCGATTAATTAGAATATCTACTAGAGATATCGATTAATAAGTTTACCTAGTAGAGACATCGATTAATTAGAATATCGACTAGGGATATCGATTAATTAGAATATCTACTAGAGATATCAATTAATTAGTATACCTAGTAGAGACATCGATTAATTAGAATATCGACTAGGGATATCGATTAATTAGAATATCTACTAGAGATATCGATTAAATAAAATATCTACTAGAGGTATCGATTAATTAGTATACCTAGTAGAGATATCGATTAATTAGTATACCTACTAGAGATATCGATTAATTAGTATACCTACTAGAGATATCGATTAATTAGAATATCGACTAGAGATATCGATTAATTAGTATATTTACAAGATATATCGATTTATTAGTATACCTACTAGAGATATCAATTAATTAGTATACCTACTAGAGATATCGATTAATTAGAATATCTACTAGAGATATCGATTAAAAAAATATCTACTAGAGGTATCGATTAATTAGTATACCTAGTAGAGATATCGATTTATTAGTATACCTACTAGAGATAGCGATTAAATAGAATATCGACTAGGGATATCGATTAATTAGAATATCTACTAGAGATATCGATTAATAAGTATACCTAGTAGAAACATCGATTAATTAGAATACCTACTAGAGATATCGATTAATTAGTATACCTACTAGAGATATCGATTAATTAGTATACCTACTAGAGATATCGAATAATTAGAATATCTACTAGAGTTATCGATGAATTAGAATATCGACTAGAGATATCAATTAATTAGAATATCTACAAGCGATATCGATTAATTAGAATATCGACTATGGATATCGATTAATTAGTATACCTAGTAGAGATATCGATTAATTAGAATATCTGCTAGAGATATCGATTAATTAGTATACCTACTAGAGATATCGATTAATTAGTATATTTACTAGAGATATCAATTAATTAGTATACCTACCAGAGATATCGATTAATTTGAATATCGACTAAAGATATCGAATAATTAGTATACCTACTAGATATATTGATTAATTAAAATATCGACTAGAGATATCGATTGATTAGTATACCTACTAGAGATATCGATTAATTAGTATACCTACTAGAGATATCGATTAATTAGAATATCGACTAGAGACATCGATTATTAAGAATATCGACTAGAGATATCGATTAATAAGTATACCTACTAGAGATATCGATTAATTAGTATACCTACTAGAGATATCGATTAATAAGTATACTTACTAGAGATATCGATTAAGTAGTATACCTACTAAAGATATCGATTAATTAGAATATTGACTAAAGGTATCGATTATTAAAAATATCGACTAAAGATATTGATTAATAAGTATACCTACTAAAGATATCGATTAATTAGTATACTTACTAGAGATATCGATTAATAAGTATACCTACTAGAGATATCGATTAATTAGTATACCTACTAAAGATATCGATTAATTAGAATATCGACTAGAGATATCGATTTTTAAGAATATCGACTAGAGATATCGATTAATTAGTATATTTACTAGAGATATCGATTAATTAGTATACCTACTAAAGATATCGATTAATTAGTATACCTACTAAAGATATCGATTAATTAGTATACCTACTAAAGATATCGATTAATTAGTATACCTATTAGAGATATCCATTAATTAGAATATCTACTAGAGATATCGATTAATTAGTATACATACTAGAGATATCGATTAATTAGTATATTTACTAGAGATATCGATTAATTAGTATACCTACCAGAGATATCGATTAATTTGAATATCGACTAAAGATATCGAATAAATAGTATACCTACTAGATATATCGATTAATTAAAATATCGACTAGAGATATCGATTGATTAGTATACCTAGAAGAGACATCGATATATTAGAATATCGACTAGAGGTATCGATTAATTAGTATACCTACTAGAGATATCGATTAATTAGTATACCTACTAGAGATATCGATTAATTAGAATATCTAGTAGTGGTATCGATTAATTAGTATACCTACTAGAGATATCGATTAATTAGTATACCTAGTAGAGACATCGATTAATTAGAATATCGACTAGAGATATCGATTAATTAGAATATCGACTAATTGTAATATCGACTAGAGATATTGATTAATTAGTATACCTACTAGAGTTATCGATTAATTAGTATACCTACTAGGGATATCGATTAATTAGAATATCTACTAAAGATATCGATTAATTAGAATACCTACTAGAGATATCGATTAATTAGTATACCTACTAGAGATATCGATTAATTAGAATATCGACTAGGGATATCGATTAATTAGAATATCTACTAGAGATATCGATTAATTAGTATACCTACTAGAGATAGCGATTAAATAGAATATCGACTAGGGATATCGATTAATTAGAATATCTACTAGAGATATCGATTAATAAGTATACCTAGTAGAAACATCAATTAGAATATCGACTAGAGATATCGATTAATTAGTATACCTAGTAGAGACATCGATTAATTAGAATATCGACTAGGGATATCGATTAATTAAAATATCTACTAGAGATATCGATTAATTAGTATACCTAGTAGAGACATCGATTAATTAGTATACCTACTAGAGATATCGAATTAGTATTCCTATTAGAGATATCGATTAATTAGAATATCTACTAGAGTTATCGATGAATTAGAATATCGACTAGAGATATCGATTAATTAGAATATCTACTAGAGATATCGATTAAATAAAATATCTACTAGAGGTATCGATTAATTAGTATACCTAGTAGAGATATCGATTAATTAGTATACCTACTAGAGATATCGATTAATTAGAATATCGACTAGGGATATCGATTAATTAGAATATCTACTAGAGATATCGATTAATTAGTATACCTAGTAGAGACATCGATTAATTATCGACCTATTATTATACCTAGTAGAGACATCGATTAATTAAAATATCGACTAGGGATATCGATTAATTAGAATATCTACTAGAGATATCGATTAAATAAAATATCTACTAGAGGTATCGATTAATTAGTATACCTAGTAGAGATATCGATTAATTAGTATACCTACTAGAGATATCGATTAATTAGAATATCGACTAGAGATATCGATTAATTAGTATATTTACAAGATATATCGATTTATTAGTATACCTACTAGAGATATCAATTAATTAGTATACCTACTAGAGATATCGATTAATTTGTATACCTACTAGAGATATCGATTAAATAAAATATCTACTAGAGGTATCGATTAATTAGAATATATACTATAAATATCGATTAATTAGTATACCTACTAGAGATAGCGATTAAATAGAATATCGACTAGGGATATCGATTAATTAGAATATCTACTAGAGATATCGATTAATAAGTATACCTAGTAGAAACATCGATTAATTAGAATACCTACTAGAGATATCGATTAATTAGTATACCTACTAGAGATATCGATTAATTAGTATACCTACTAGAGATATCGAATAATTAGTATTCCTATTAGAGATATCGATTAATTAGAATATCTGCTAGAGATATCGATTAATTAGTATACCTACTAAAGATATCGATTAATTAAAATATCGACTAGAGATATATATCAATTCGAATATCGACTAGAGATATCGATTAAATAGTATATTTAATAGAGATATCAATTAATTATTATACCTACCAGAGATATCGATTAATTTGAATATCGACTAAAGATATCGAATAATTAGTATACCTACTAGAGATATCGATTAAGTAGTATACCTACTAAAGATATCGATTAATTAGAATATCGACTAAAGGTATCGATTATTAAAAATATCGACTAAAGATATCGATTAATAAGTATACCTACTAAAGATATCGATTAATTAGTATACTTACTAGAGATATCGATTAATAAGTATACCTACTAGAGATATCGATTAATAAGTATACCTACTAGAGATATCGATTAATTAGTATACCTACTAAAGATATCGATTAATTAGAATATCGACTAGAGATATCGATTTTTAAGAATATCGACTAGAGATATCGATTAATTAGTATACCTACTAGAGATATAGATTAATAAGAATGCCTACTAGAGATATCGATTAATTAGTATATTTACTAGAGATATCGATTAATTAGTATACCTACTAAAGATATCGATTAATTAGTATACCTACTAAAGATATCAATTAATTAAAATATCGACTAGAGATATATATCAATTCGAATATCGACTAGAGATATCGATTAATTAGAATATCTACTAGAGATATTGATTAATTAAAATATCGACTAGAGATATCGATTAATTAGAATATCTACTAGAGATATCGATTAATAAGTATACCTAGTAGAAACATCGATTAATTAGAATACCTACTAGAGATATCGAATAATTAGTATACCTACTAGAGATATCGATTAAGTAGTATACCTACTAAAGATATCGATTAATTAGAATATCGACTAAAGGTATCGATTATTAAAAATATCGACTAAAGATATCGATTAATAAGTATACCTACTAAAGATATCGATTAATTAGTATACCTACTAGAGATATCGATTAATTAGTATATTTACTAGAGATATCGATTGATTAGTATACCTACTAGAGATGTATATTAATTAGAATATCTATAAGAGATATCGATTAATTAGTTTACCTACTAGAGATATCGATTAATTAGTATACCTACTAGAGATATCGATTAATTAGTATATTTACTAGAGATATCGATTGATTAGTATACCTAGAAGAGACATCGATATATTAGAATATCGACTAGAGGTATCGATTAATTAGTATACCTACTAGAGATATCGATTAATTAGTATACCTACTAGAGACATCGATATATTAGAATATCGACTAGAGGTATCGATTAATTAGTATACCTACTAGAGATATCGATTAATTAGTATACCTACTAGAGATATCGATTAATTAGTATACCTAGTAGAGACATCGATTAATTAGAATATCGACTAGAGATATCGATTAATTAGAATATCGACTAGAGATATCGATTAATTAGAATATCGACTAATTGTAATATCGACTAGAGATATTGATTAATTAGTATACCTACTAGAGTTATCGATTAATTAGTATACCTACTAGGGATATCGATTAATTAGAATATCTACTAAAGATATCGATTAATTAGAATACCTACTAGAGATATCGATTAATTAGTATACCTACTAGAGATATCGATTAATTAGAATATCGACTAGGGATATCGATTAATTAGAATATCTACTAGAGATATCGATTAATTAGTATACCTACTAGAGATAGCGATTAAATAGAATATCGACTAGGGATATCGATTAATTAGAATATCTACTAGAGATATCGATTAATAAGTATACCTAGTAGAAACATCAATTAATTAGAATATCGACTAGAGATATCGATTAATTAGTATACCTAGTAGAGACATCGATTAATTAGAATATCGACTAGGGATATCGATTAATTAGAATATCTACTAGAGATATCGATTAAATAAAATATCTACTAGAGGTATCGATTAATTAGTATACCTAGTAGAGATATCGATTAATTAGTATACCTACTAGAGATATCGATTAATTAGTATACCTACTAGAGATATCGATTAATTAGAATATCGACTAGAGATATCGATTAATTAGTATATTTACAAGATATATCGATTTATTAGTATACCTACTAGAGATATCAATTAATTAGTATACCTACTAGAGATATCGATTAATTAGTATACCTACTAGAGATAGCGATTAAATAGAATATCGACTAGGGATATCGATTAATTAGAATATCTACTAGAGATATCGATTAATTAGTATACCTACTAGAGATAGCGATTAAATAGAATATCGACTAGGGATATCGATTAATTAGAATATCTACTAGAGATATCGATTAATAAGTTTACCTAGTAGAGACATCGATTAATTAGAATATCGACTAGGGATATCGATTAATTAGAATATCTACTAGAGATATCAATTAATTAGTATACCTAGTAGAGACATCGATTAATTAGAATATCGACTAGGGATATCGATTAATTAGAATATCTACTAGAGATATCGATTAAATAAAATATCTACTAGAGGTATCGATTAATTAGTATACCTAGTAGAGATATCGATTAATTAGTATACCTACTAGAGATATCGATTAATTAGTATACCTACTAGAGATATCGATTAATTAGAATATCGACTAGAGATATCGATTAATTAGTATATTTACAAGATATATCGATTTATTAGTATACCTACTAGAGATATCAATTAATTAGTATACCTACTAGAGATATCGATTAATTAGAATATCTACTAGAGATATCGATTAAAAAAATATCTACTAGAGGTATCGATTAATTAGTATACCTAGTAGAGATATCGATTTATTAGTATACCTACTAGAGATAGCGATTAAATAGAATATCGACTAGGGATATCGATTAATTAGAATATCTACTAGAGATATCGATTAATAAGTATACCTAGTAGAAACATCGATTAATTAGAATACCTACTAGAGATATCGATTAATTAGTATACCTACTAGAGATATCGATTAATTAGTATACCTACTAGAGATATCGAATAATTAGAATATCTACTAGAGTTATCGATGAATTAGAATATCGACTAGAGATATCAATTAATTAGAATATCTACAAGCGATATCGATTAATTAGAATATCGACTATGGATATCGATTAATTAGTATACCTAGTAGAGATATCGATTAATTAGAATATCTGCTAGAGATATCGATTAATTAGTATACCTACTAGAGATATCGATTAATTAGTATATTTACTAGAGATATCAATTAATTAGTATACCTACCAGAGATATCGATTAATTTGAATATCGACTAAAGATATCGAATAATTAGTATACCTACTAGATATATTGATTAATTAAAATATCGACTAGAGATATCGATTGATTAGTATACCTACTAGAGATATCGATTAATTAGTATACCTACTAGAGATATCGATTAATTAGAATATCGACTAGAGACATCGATTATTAAGAATATCGACTAGAGATATCGATTAATAAGTATACCTACTAGAGATATCGATTAATTAGTATACCTACTAGAGATATCGATTAATAAGTATACTTACTAGAGATATCGATTAAGTAGTATACCTACTAAAGATATCGATTAATTAGAATATTGACTAAAGGTATCGATTATTAAAAATATCGACTAAAGATATTGATTAATAAGTATACCTACTAAAGATATCGATTAATTAGTATACTTACTAGAGATATCGATTAATAAGTATACCTACTAGAGATATCGATTAATTAGTATACCTACTAAAGATATCGATTAATTAGAATATCGACTAGAGATATCGATTTTTAAGAATATCGACTAGAGATATCGATTAATTAGTATATTTACTAGAGATATCGATTAATTAGTATACCTACTAAAGATATCGATTAATTAGTATACCTACTAAAGATATCGATTAATTAGTATACCTACTAAAGATATCGATTAATTAGTATACCTATTAGAGATATCCATTAATTAGAATATCTACTAGAGATATCGATTAATTAGTATACATACTAGAGATATCGATTAATTAGTATATTTACTAGAGATATCGATTAATTAGTATACCTACCAGAGATATCGATTAATTTGAATATCGACTAAAGATATCGAATAAATAGTATACCTACTAGATATATCGATTAATTAAAATATCGACTAGAGATATCGATTGATTAGTATACCTAGAAGAGACATCGATATATTAGAATATCGACTAGAGGTATCGATTAATTAGTATACCTACTAGAGATATCGATTAATTAGTATACCTACTAGAGATATCGATTAATTAGAATATCTAGTAGTGGTATCGATTAATTAGTATACCTACTAGAGATATCGATTAATTAGTATACCTAGTAGAGACATCGATTAATTAGAATATCGACTAGAGATATCGATTAATTAGAATATCGACTAATTGTAATATCGACTAGAGATATTGATTAATTAGTATACCTACTAGAGTTATCGATTAATTAGTATACCTACTAGGGATATCGATTAATTAGAATATTTACTAAAGATATCGATTAATTAGAATACCTACTAGAGATATCGATTAATTAGTATACCTACTAGAGATATCGATTAATTAGAATATCGACTAGGGATATCGATTAATTAGAATATCTACTAGAGATATCGATTAATTAGTATACCTACTAGAGATAGCGATTAAATAGAATATCGACTAGGGATATCGATTAATTAGAATATCTACTAGAGATATCGATTAATAAGTATACCTAGTAGAAACATCAATTAGAATATCGACTAGAGATATCGATTAATTAGTATACCTAGTAGAGACATCGATTAATTAGAATATCGACTAGGGATATCGATTAATTAAAATATCTACTAGAGATATCGATTAATTAGTATACCTAGTAGAGACATCGATTAATTAGTATACCTACTAGAGATATCGAATTAGTATTCCTATTAGAGATATCGATTAATTAGAATATCTACTAGAGTTATCGATGAATTAGAATATCGACTAGAGATATCGATTAATTAGAATATCTACTAGAGATATCGATTAAATAAAATATCTACTAGAGGTATCGATTAATTAGTATACCTAGTAGAGATATCGATTAATTAGTATACCTACTAGAGATATCGATTAATTAGAATATCGACTAGGGATATCGATTAATTAGAATATCTACTAGAGATATCGATTAATTAGTATACCTAGTAGAGACATCGATTAATTATCGACCTATTATTATACCTAGTAGAGACATCGATTAATTAGAATATCGACTAGGGATATCGATTAATTAGAATATCTACTAGAGATATCGATTAAATAAAATATCTACTAGAGGTATCGATTAATTAGTATACCTAGTAGAGATATCGATTAATTAGTATACCTACTAGAGATATCGATTAATTAGAATATCGACTAGAGATATCGATTAATTAGTATATTTACAAGATATATCGATTTATTAGTATACCTACTAGAGATATCAATTAATTAGTATACCTACTAGAGATATCGATTAATTTGTATACCTACTAGAGATATCGATTAAATAAAATATCTACTAGAGGTATCGATTAATTAGAATATATACTATAAATATCGATTAATTAGTATACCTACTAGAGATAGCGATTAAATAGAATATCGACTAGGGATATCGATTAATTAGAATATCTACTAGAGATATCGATTAATAAGTATACCTAGTAGAAACATCGATTAATTAGAATACCTACTAGAGATATCGATTAATTAGTATACCTACTAGAGATATCGATTAATTAGTATACCTACTAGAGATATCGAATAATTAGTATTCCTATTAGAGATATCGATTAATTAGAATATCTGCTAGAGATATCGATTAATTAGTATACCTACTAAAGATATCGATTAATTAAAATATCGACTAGAGATATATATCAATTCGAATATCGACTAGAGATATCGATTAAATAGTATATTTAATAGAGATATCAATTAATTATTATACCTACCAGAGATATCGATTAATTTGAATATCGACTAAAGATATCGAATAATTAGTATACCTACTAGAGATATCGATTAAGTAGTATACCTACTAAAGATATCGATTAATTAGAATATCGACTAAAGGTATCGATTATTAAAAATATCGACTAAAGATATCGATTAATAAGTATACCTACTAAAGATATCGATTAATTAGTATACTTACTAGAGATATCGATTAATAAGTATACCTACTAGAGATATCGATTAATAAGTATACCTACTAGAGATATCGATTAATTAGTATACCTACTAAAGATATCGATTAATTAGAATATCGACTAGAGATATCGATTTTTAAGAATATCGACTAGAGATATCGATTAATTAGTATACCTACTAGAGATATAGATTAATAAGAATGCCTACTAGAGATATCGATTAATTAGTATATTTACTAGAGATATCGATTAATTAGTATACCTACTAAAGATATCGATTAATTAGTATACCTACTAAAGATATCGATTAATTAGTATACCTATTAGAGATATACATTAATTACAATATCTACTAGAGATATCGATTAATTAGTATACATACTAGAGATATCGATTAATTAGTATACCTACTAGAGATATCGATTAATTAAAATATCGACTAGAGATATATATCAATTCGAATATCGACTAGAGATATCGATTAATTAGAATATCTACTAGAGATATTGATTAATTAAAATATCGACTAGAGATATCGATTGATTAGTATACCTAGAATATCTAGAATATCTAATTAGAATATCTACTAGAGATATCGATTAAATAAAATATCTACTAGAGGTATCGATTAATTAGTATACCTAGTAGAGATATCGATTAATTAGTATACCTACTAGAGATATCGATTAATTAGAATATCGACTAGGGATATCGATTAATTAGAATATCTACTAGAGATATCGATTAATTAGTATACCTAGTAGAGACATCGATTAATTAGAATATCGACTAGAGATATCGATTAATTAGTATACCTACTAGAGATATCGATTAATTAGAATATCGACTAGAGATATCGATTAATTAGTATATTTACAAGATATATCGATTAATTAGTATACCTACTAGAGATATCAATTAATTAGTATACCTACTAGAGATATCGATTAATTAGTATACCTACTAGAGATAGCGATTAAATAGAATATCGACTAGGGATATCGATTAATTAGAATATCTACTAGAGATATCGATTAATTAGTACACCTACTAGAGATAGCGATTAAATAGAATATCGACTAGGGATATCGATTAATTAGAATATCTACTAGAGATATCGATTAATAAGTATACCTAGTAGAAACATCAATTAATTAGAATATCGACTAGAGATATCGATTAATTAGTATACCTAGTAGAGACATCGATTAATTAGAATATCGACTAGGGATATCGATTAATTAGAATATCTACTAGAGATATCGATTAATTAGTATACCTAGTAGAGACATCGATTAATTAGAATATCGACTAGGGATATCGATTAATTAGAATATCTACTAGAGATATCGATTAAATAAAATATCTACTAGAGGTATCGATTAATTAGTATACCTAGTAGAGATATCGATTAATTAGTATACCTACTAGAGATATCGATTAATTAGAATATCGACTAGAGATATTGATTAATTAGTATATTTACAAGATATATCGATTTATTAGTATACCTACTAGAGATATCAATTAATTAGTATACCTACTAGAGATATCGATTAATTTGTATACCTACTAGAGATATCGATTAAATAAAATATCTACTAGAGGTATCGATTAATTAGAATATATACTATAAATATCGATTAATTAGTATACCTACTAGAGATAGCGATTAAATAGAATATCGACTAGGGATATCGATTAATTAGAATATCTACTAGAGATATCGATTAATAAGTATACCTAGTAGAAACATCGATTAATTAGAATACCTACTAGAGATATCGATTAATTAGTATACCTACTAGAGATATCGATTAATTAGTATACCTACTAGAGATATCGAATAATTAGTATTCCTATTAGAGATATCGATTAATTAGAATATCTACTAGAGTTATCGATGAATAAGAATATCGACTATGGATATCGATTAATTAGTATACCTAGTAGAGATATCGATTAATTAGAATATCTGCTAGAGATATCGATTAATTAGTATACCTACTAAAGATATCAATTAATTAAAATATCGACTAGAGATATATATCAATTCGAATATCGACTAGAGATATCGATTAATTAGAATATCTACTAGAGATATTGATTAATTAAAATATCAACTAGAGATATCGATTAATTAGAATATCTACTAGAGATATCGATTAATAAGTATACCTAGTAGAAACATCGATTAATTAGAATACCTACTAGAGATATCGAATAATTAGTATACCTACTAGAGATATCGATTAAGTAGTATACCTACTAAAGATATCGATTAATTAGAATATCGACTAAAGGTATCGATTATTAAAAATATCGACTAAAGATATCGATTAATAAGTATACCTACTAAAGATATCGATTAATTAGTATACCTACTAGAGATATCGATTAATTAGTATATTTACTAGAGATATCGATTGATTAGTATACCTACTAGAGATGTATATTAATTAGAATATCTATAAGAGATATCGATTAATTAGTTTACCTACTAGAGATATCGATTAATTAGTATACCTACTAGAGATATCGATTAATTAGTATATTTACTAGAGATATCGATTGATTAGTATACCTAGAAGAGACATCGATATATTAGAATATCGACTAGAGGTATCGATTAATTAGTATACCTACTAGAGATATCGATTAATTAGTATACCTACTAGAGACATCGATATATTAGAATATCGACTAGAGGTATCGATTAATTAGTATACCTACTAGAGATATCGATTAATTAGTATACCTACTAGAGATATCGATTAATTAGTATACCTAGTAGAGACATCGATTAATTAGAATATCGACTAGAGATATCGATTAATTAGAATATCGACTAGAGATATCGATTAATTAGAATATCGACTAATTGTAATATCGACTAGAGATATTGATTAATTAGTATACCTACTAGAGTTATCGATTAATTAGTATACCTACTAGGGATATCGATTAATTAGAATATCTACTAAAGATATCGATTAATTAGAATACCTACTAGAGATATCGATTAATTAGTATACCTACTAGAGATATCGATTAATTAGAATATCGACTAGGGATATCGATTAATTTGAATATCTACTAGAGATATCGATTAATTAGTATACCTACTAGAGATAGCGATTAAATAGAATATCGACTAGGGATATCGATTAATTAGAATATCTACTAGAGATATCGATTAATAAGTATACCTAGTAGAAACATCAATTAATTAGAATATCGACTAGAGATATCGATTAATTAGTATACCTAGTAGAGACATCGATTAATTAGAATATCGACTAGGGATATCGATTAATTAGAATATCTACTAGAGATATCGATTAAATAAAATATCTACTAGAGGTATCGATTAATTAGTATACCTAGTAGAGATATCGATTAATTAGTATACCTACTAGAGATATCGATTAATTAGTATACCTACTAGAGATATCGATTAATTAGAATATCGACTAGAGATATCGATTAATTAGTATATTTACAAGATATATCGATTTATTAGTATACCTACTAGAGATATCAATTAATTAGTATACCTACTAGAGATATCGATTAATTAGTATACCTACTAGAGATAGCGATTAAATAGAATATCGACTAGGGATATCGATTAATTAGAATATCTACTAGAGATATCGATTAATTAGTATACCTACTAGAGATAGCGATTAAATAGAATATCGACTAGGGATATCGATTAATTAGAATATCTACTAGAGATATCGATTAATAAGTTTACCTAGTAGAGACATCGATTAATTAGAATATCGACTAGGGATATCGATTAATTAGAATATCTACTAGAGATATCAATTAATTAGTATACCTAGTAGAGACATCGATTAATTAGAATATCGACTAGGGATATCGATTAATTAGAATATCTACTAGAGATATCGATTAAATAAAATATCTACTAGAGGTATCGATTAATTAGTATACCTAGTAGAGATATCGATTAATTAGTATACCTACTAGAGATATCGATTAATTAGTATACCTACTAGAGATATCGATTAATTAGAATATCGACTAGAGATATCGATTAATTAGTATATTTACAAGATATATCGATTTATTAGTATACCTACTAGAGATATCAATTAATTAGTATACCTACTAGAGATATCGATTAATTAGAATATCTACTAGAGATATCGATTAAAAAAATATCTACTAGAGGTATCGATTAATTAGTATACCTAGTAGAGATATCGATTTATTAGTATACCTACTAGAGATAGCGATTAAATAGAATATCGACTAGGGATATCGATTAATTAGAATATCTACTAGAGATATCGATTAATAAGTATACCTAGTAGAAACATCGATTAATTAGAATACCTACTAGAGATATCGATTAATTAGTATACCTACTAGAGATATCGATTAATTAGTATACCTACTAGAGATATCGAATAATTAGAATATCTACTAGAGTTATCGATGAATTAGAATATCGACTAGAGATATCAATTAATTAGAATATCTACAAGCGATATCGATTAATTAGAATATCGACTATGGATATCGATTAATTAGTATACCTAGTAGAGATATCGATTAATTAGAATATCTGCTAGAGATATCGATTAATTAGTATACCTACTAGAGATATCGATTAATTAGTATATTTACTAGAGATATCAATTAATTAGTATACCTACCAGAGATATCGATTAATTTGAATATCGACTAAAGATATCGAATAATTAGTATACCTACTAGATATATTGATTAATTAAAATATCGACTAGAGATATCGATTGATTAGTATACCTACTAGAGATATCGATTAATTAGTATACCTACTAGAGATATCGATTAATTAGAATATCGACTAGAGACATCGATTATTAAGAATATCGACTAGAGATATCGATTAATAAGTATACCTACTAGAGATATCGATTAATTAGTATACCTACTAGAGATATCGATTAATAAGTATACTTACTAGAGATATCGATTAAGTAGTATACCTACTAAAGATATCGATTAATTAGAATATTGACTAAAGGTATCGATTATTAAAAATATCGACTAAAGATATTGATTAATAAGTATACCTACTAAAGATATCGATTAATTAGTATACTTACTAGAGATATCGATTAATAAGTATACCTACTAGAGATATCGATTAATTAGTATACCTACTAAAGATATCGATTAATTAGAATATCGACTAGAGATATCGATTTTTAAGAATATCGACTAGAGATATCGATTAATTAGTATATTTACTAGATATATCGATTAATTAGTATACCTACTAAAGATATCGATTAATTAGTATACCTACTAAAGATATCGATTAATTAGTATACCTACTAAAGATATCGATTAATTAGTATACCTATTAGAGATATCCATTAATTAGAATATCTACTAGAGATATCGATTAATTAGTATACATACTAGAGATATCGATTAATTAGTATATTTACTAGAGATATCGATTAATTAGTATACCTACCAGAGATATCGATTAATTTGAATATCGACTAAAGATATCGAATAAATAGTATACCTACTAGATATATCGATTAATTAAAATATCGACTAGAGATATCGATTGATTAGTATACCTAGAAGAGACATCGATATATTAGAATATCGACTAGAGGTATCGATTAATTAGTATACCTACTAGAGATATCGATTAATTAGTATACCTACTAGAGATATCGATTAATTAGAATATCTAGTAGTGGTATCGATTAATTAGTATACCTACTAGAGATATCGATTAATTAGTATACCTAGTAGAGACATCGATTAATTAGAATATCGACTAGAGATATCGATTAATTAGAATATCGACTAATTGTAATATCGACTAGAGATATTGATTAATTAGTATACCTACTAGAGTTATCGATTAATTAGTATACCTACTAGGGATATCGATTAATTAGAATATCTACTAAAGATATCGATTAATTAGAATACCTACTAGAGATATCGATTAATTAGTATACCTACTAGAGATATCGATTAATTAGAATATCGACTAGGGATATCGATTAATTAGAATATCTACTAGAGATATCGATTAATTAGTATACCTACTAGAGATAGCGATTAAATAGAATATCGACTAGGGATATCGATTAATTAGAATATCTACTAGAGATATCGATTAATAAGTATACCTAGTAGAAACATCAATTAGAATATCGACTAGAGATATCGATTAATTAGTATACCTAGTAGAGACATCGATTAATTAGAATATCGACTAGGGATATCGATTAATTAAAATATCTACTAGAGATATCGATTAATTAGTATACCTAGTAGAGACATCGATTAATTAGTATACCTACTAGAGATATCGAATTAGTATTCCTATTAGAGATATCGATTAATTAGAATATCTACTAGAGTTATCGATGAATTAGAATATCGACTAGAGATATCGATTAATTAGAATATCTACTAGAGATATCGATTAAATAAAATATCTACTAGAGGTATCGATTAATTAGTATACCTAGTAGAGATATCGATTAATTAGTATACCTACTAGAGATATCGATTAATTAGAATATCGACTAGGGATATCGATTAATTAGAATATCTACTAGAGATATCGATTAATTAGTATACCTAGTAGAGACATCGATTAATTATCGACCTATTATTATACCTAGTAGAGACATCGATTAATTAGAATATCGACTAGGGATATCGATTAATTAGAATATCTACTAGAGATATCGATTAAATAAAATATCTACTAGAGGTATCGATTAATTAGTATACCTAGTAGAGATATCGATTAATTAGTATACCTACTAGAGATATCGATTAATTAGAATATCGACTAGAGATATCGATTAATTAGTATATTTACAAGATATATCGATTTATTAGTATACCTACTAGAGATATCAATTAATTAGTATACCTACTAGAGATATCGATTAATTTGTATACCTACTAGAGATATCGATTAAATAAAATATCTACTAGAGGTATCGATTAATTAGAATATATACTATAAATATCGATTAATTAGTATACCTACTAGAGATAGCGATTAAATAGAATATCGACTAGGGATATCGATTAATTAGAATATCTACTAGAGATATCGATTAATAAGTATACCTAGTAGAAACATCGATTAATTAGAATACCTACTAGAGATATCGATTAATTAGTATACCTACTAGAGATATCGATTAATTAGTATACCTACTAGAGATATCGAATAATTAGTATTCCTATTAGAGATATCGATTAATTAGAATATCTGCTAGAGATATCGATTAATTAGTATACCTACTAAAGATATCGATTAATTAAAATATCGACTAGAGATATATATCAATTCGAATATCGACTAGAGATATCGATTAAATAGTATATTTAATAGAGATATCAATTAATTATTATACCTACCAGAGATATCGATTAATTTGAATATCGACTAAAGATATCGAATAATTAGTATACCTACTAGAGATATCGATTAAGTAGTATACCTACTAAAGATATCGATTAATTAGAATATCGACTAAAGGTATCGATTATTAAAAATATCGACTAAAGATATCGATTAATAAGTATACCTACTAAAGATATCGATTAATTAGTATACTTACTAGAGATATCGATTAATAAGTATACCTACTAGAGATATCGATTAATTAGTATACCTACTAAAGATATCGATTAATTAGAATATCGACTAGAGATATCGATTTTTAAGAATATCGACTAGAGATATCGATTAATTAGTATACCTACTAGAGATATAGATTAATAAGAATGCCTACTAGAGATATCGATTAATTAGTATATTTACTAGAGATATCGATTAATTAGTATACCTACTAAAGATATCGATTAATTAGTATACCTACTAAAGATATCGATTAATTAGTATACCTATTAGAGATATACATTAATTACAATATCTACTAGAGATATCGATTAATTAGTATACATACTAGAGATATCGATTAATTAGTATATTTACTAGAGATATCGATTAATTAGTATACCTACCAGAGATATCGATTAATTTGAATATCGACTAAAGATATCGAATAAATAGTATACCTACTAGATATATCGATTAATTAAAATATCGACTAGAGATATCGATTGATTAGTATAACTAGAAGGGACATCGACATATTAGAATATCGACTAGAGGTATCGATTAATTAGTATACCTACTAGAGATATCGATTAATTAGTATACCTACTAGAGATATCGATTAATTAGAATATCGACTAGGGATATCGATTAATTAGTATACCTACTAGAGATATCGATTAATTAGTATACCTACTAGAGACATCGATTAATTAGAATATCGACTAGAGATATCGATTAATTAGAATATCGACTAGAGATATCGATTAATTAGAATATCGACTAATTGTAATATCGACTAGAGATATTGATTAATTAGTATACCTACTAGAGTTATCGATTAATTAGTATACCTACTAGGGATATCGATTAATTAGAATATCTACTAAAGATATCGATTAATTAGAATACCTACTAGAGATATCGATTAATTAGTATACCTACTAGAGATATCGATTAATTAGAATATCGACTAGGGATATCGATTAATTAGAATATCTACTAGAGATATCGATTAATTAGTATACCTACTAGAGATAGCGATTAAATAGAATATCGACTAGGGATATCGATTAATTAGAATATCTACTAGAGATATCGATTAATAAGTATACCTAGTAGAAACAATAATTAATTAGAATATCGACTAGAGATATCGATTAATTAGTATACCTAGTAGAGACATCGATTAATTAGAATATCGACTAGGGATATCGATTAATTAGAATATCTACTAGAGATATCGATTAAATAAAATATCTTCTAGAGGTATCGATTAATTAGTATACCTAGTAGAGATATCGATTAATTAGTATACCTACTAGAGATATCGATTAATTAGTATACCTACTAGAGATATCGATTAATTAGAATATCGACTAGAGATATCGATTAATTAGTATATTTACAAGATATATCGATTTATTAGTATACCTACTAGAGATATCAATTAATTAGTATACCTACTAGAGATATCGATTAATTAGTATACCTACTAGAGATAGCGATTAAATAGAATATCGACTAGGGATATCGATTAATTAGAATATCTACTAGAGATATCGATTAATTAGTATACCTACTAGAGATAGCGATTAAATAGAATATCGACTAGGGATATCGATTAATTAGAATATCTACTAGAGATATCGATTAAATAAAATATCTACTAGAGGTATCGATTAATTAGTATACCTAGTAGAGATATCGATTAATTAGTATACCTACTAGAGATATCGATTAATTAGTATACCTACTAGAGATATCGATTAATTAGAATATCGACTAGAGATATCGATTAATTAGTATATTTACAAGATATATCGATTTATTAGTATACCTACTAGAGATATCAATTAATTAGTATACCTACTAGAGATATCGATTAATTAGAATATCTACTAGAGATATCGATTAAAAAAATATCTACTAGAGGTATCGATTAATTAGTATACCTAGTAGAGATATCGATTTATTAGTATACCTACTAGAGATAGCGATTAAATAGAATATCGACTAGGGATATCGATTAATTAGAATATCTACTAGAGATATCGATTAATAAGTATACCTAGTAGAAACATCGATTAATTAGAATACCTACTAGAGATATCGATTAATTAGTATACCTACTAGAGATATCGATTAATTAGTATACCTACTAGAGATATCGAATAATTAGAATATCTACTAGAGTTATCGATGAATTAGAATATCGACTAGAGATATCAATTAATTAGAATATCTACAAGCGATATCGATTAATTAGAATATCGACTATGGATATCGATTAATTAGTATACCTAGTAGAGATATCGATTAATTAGAATATCTGCTAGAGATATCGATTAATTAGTATACCTACTAGAGATATCGATTAATTAGAATATCGACTAGAGACATCGATTATTAAGAATATCGACTAGAGATATCGATTAATAAGTATACCTACTAGAGATATCGATTAATTAGTATACCTACTAGAGATATCGATTAATAAGTATACTTACTAGAGATATCGATTAAGTAGTATACCTACTAAAGATATCGATTAATTAGAATATTGACTAAAGGTATCGATTATTAAAAATATCGACTAAAGATATTGATTAATAAGTATACCTACTAAAGATATCGATTAATTAGTATACTTACTAGAGATATCGATTAATAAGTATACCTACTAGAGATATCGATTAATTAGTATACCTACTAAAGATATCGATTAATTAGAATATCGACTAGAGATATCGATTTTTAAGAATATCGACTAGAGATATCGATTAATTAGTATATTTACTAGAGATGTCGATTAATTAGTATACCTACTAAAGATATCGATTAATTAGTATACCTACTAAAGATATCGATTAATTAGTATACCTACTAAAGATATCGATTAATTAGTATACCTATTAGAGATATCCATTAATTAGAATATCTACTAGAGATATCGATTAATTAGTATACATACTAGAGATATCGATTAATTAGTATATTTACTAGAGATATCGATTAATTAGTATACCTACCAGAGATATCGATTAATTTGAATATCGACTAAAGATATCGAATAAATAGTATACCTACTAGATATATCGATTAATTAAAATATCGACTAGAGATATCGATTGATTAGTATACCTAGAAGAGACATCGATATATTAGAATATCGACTAGAGGTATCGATTAATTAGTATACCTACTAGAGATATCGATTAATTAGTATACCTACTAGAGATATCGATTAATTAGAATATCTAGTAGTGGTATCGATTAATTAGTATACCTACTAGAGATATCGATTAATTAGTATACCTAGTAGAGACATCGATTAATTAGAATATCGACTAGAGATATCGATTAATTAGAATATCGACTAATTGTAATATCGACTAGAGATATTGATTAATTAGTATACCTACTAGAGTTATCGATTAATTAGTATACCTACTAGGGATATCGATTAATTAGAATATCTACTAAAGATATCGATTAATTAGAATACCTACTAGAGATATCGATTAATTAGTATACCTACTAGAGATATCGATTAATTAGAATATCGACTAGGGATATCGATTAATTAGAATATCTACTAGAGATATCGATTAATTAGTATACCTACTAGAGATATCGATTAATTAGAATATCGACTAGGGATATCGATTAATTAGAATATCTACTAGAGATATCGATTAATTAGTATACCTACTAGAGATAGCGATTAAATAGAATATCGACTAGGGATATCGATTAATTAGAATATCTACTAGAGATATCGATTAATAAGTATACCTAGTAGAAACATCAATTAATTAGAATATCGACTAGAGATATCGATTAATTAGTATACCTAGTAGAGACATCGATTAATTAGAATATCGACTAGGGATATCGATTAATTAGAATATCTACTAGAGATATCGATTAAATAAAATATCTACTAGAGGTATCGATTAATTAGTATACCTAGTAGAGATATCGATTAATTAGTATACCTACTAGAGATATCGATTAATTAGTATACCTACTAGAGATATCGATTAATTAGAATATCGACGAGAGATATCGATTAATTAGTATATTTACAAGATATATCGATTTATTAGTATACCTACTAGAGATATCAATTAATTAGTATACCTACTAGAGATATCGATTAATTAGTATACCTACTAGAGATAGCGATTAAATAGAATATCGACTAGGGATATCGATTAATTAGAATATCTACTAGAGATATCGATTAATTAGTATACCTACTAGAGATAGCGATTAAATAGAATATCGACTAGGGATATCGATTAATTAGAATATCTACTAGAGATATCGATTAATAAGTATACCTAGTAGAGACATCGATTAATTAGAATATCGACTAGGGATATCGATTAATTAGAATATCTACTAGAGATATCAATTAATTAGTATACCTAGTAGAGACATCGATTAATTAGAATATCGACTAGGGATATCGATTAATTAGAATATCTACTAGAGATATCGATTAAATAAAATATCTACTAGAGGTATCGATTAATTAGTATACCTAGTAGAGATATCGATTAATTAGTATACCTACTAGAGATATCGATTAATTAGTATACCTACTAGAGATATCGATTAATTAGAATATCGACTAGAGATATCGATTAATTAGTATATTTACAAGATATATCGATTTATTAGTATACCTACTAGAGATATCAATTAATTAGTATACCTACTAGAGATATCGATTAATTAGAATATCTACTAGAGATATCGATTAAAAAAATATCTACTAGAGGTATCGATTAATTAGTATACCTAGTAGAGATATCGATTTATTAGTATACCTACTAGAGATAGCGATTAAATAGAATATCGACTAGGGATATCGATTAATTAGAATATCTACTAGAGATATCGATTAATAAGTATACCTAGTAGAAACATCGATTAATTAGAATACCTACTAGAGATATCGATTAATTAGTATACCTACTAGAGATATCGATTAATTAGTATACCTACTAGAGTAATCGAATAATTAGAATATCTACTAGAGTTATCGATGAATTAGAATATCGACTAGAGATATCAATTAATTAGAATATCTACAAGCGATATCGATTAATTAGAATATCGACTATGGATATCGATTAATTAGTATACCTAGTAGAGATATCGATTAATTAGAATATCTGCTAGAGATATCGATTAATTAGTATACCTACTAGAGATATCGATTAATTAGTATATTTACTAGAGATATCAATTAATTAGTATACCTACCAGAGATATCGATTAATTTGAATATCGACTAAAGATATCGAATAATTAGTATACCTACTAGATATATTGATTAATTAAAATATCGACTAGAGATATCGATTGATTAGTATACCTACTAGAGATATCGATTAATTAGTATACCTACTAGAGATATCGATTAATTAGAATATCGACTAGAGACATCGATTATTAAGAATATCGACTAGAGATATCGATTAATAAGTATACCTACTAGAGATATCGATTAATTAGTATACCTACTAGAGATATCGATTAATAAGTATACTTACTAGAGATATCGATTAAGTAGTATACCTACTAAAGATATCGATTAATTAGAATATTGACTAAAGGTATCGATTATTAAAAATATCGACTAAAGATATTGATTAATAAGTATACCTACTAAAGATATCGATTAATTAGTATACTTACTAGAGATATCGATTAATAAGTATACCTACTAGAGATATCGATTAATTAGTATACCTACTAAAGATATCGATTAATTAGAATATCGACTAGAGATATCGATTTTTAAGAATATCGACTAGAGATATCGATTAATTAGTATATTTACTAGAGATATCGATTAATTAGTATACCTACTAAAGATATCGATTAATTAGTATACCTACTAAAGATATCGATTAATTAGTATACCTACTAAAGATATCGATTAATTAGTATACCTATTAGAGATATCCATTAATTAGAATATCTACTAGAGATATCGATTAATTAGTATACATACTAGAGATATCGATTAATTAGTATATTTACTAGAGATATCGATTAATTAGTATACCTACCAGAGATATCGATTAATTTGAATATCGACTAAAGATATCGAATAAATAGTATACCTACTAGATATATCGATTAATTAAAATATCGACTAGAGATATCGATTGATTAGTATACCTAGAAGAGACATCGATATATTAGAATATCGACTAGAGGTATCGATTAATTAGTATACCTACTAGAGATATCGATTAATTAGTATACCTACTAGAGATATCGATTAATTAGAATATCTAGTAGTGGTATCGATTAATTAGTATACCTACTAGAGATATCGATTAATTAGTATACCTAGTAGAGACATCGATTAATTAGAATATCGACTAGAGATATCGATTAATTAGAATATCGACTAATTGTAATATCGACTAGAGATATTGATTAATTAGTATACCTACTAGAGTTATCGATTAATTAGTATACCTACTAGGGATATCGATTAATTAGAATATCTACTAAAGATATCGATTAATTAGAATACCTACTAGAGATATCGATTAATTAGTATACCTACTAGAGATATCGATTAATTAGAATATCGACTAGGGATATCGATTAATTAGAATATCTACTAGAGATATCGATTAATTAGTATACCTACTAGAGATAGCGATTAAATAGAATATCGACTAGGGATATCGATTAATTAGAATATCTACTAGAGATATCGATTAATAAGTATACCTAGTAGAAACATCAATTAGAATATCGACTAGAGATATCGATTAATTAGTATACCTAGTAGAGACATCGATTAATTAGAATATCGACTAGGGATATCGATTAATTAAAATATCTACTAGAGATATCGATTAATTAGTATACCTAGTAGAGACATCGATTAATTAGTATACCTACTAGAGATATCGAATTAGTATTCCTATTAGAGATATCGATTAATTAGAATATCTACTAGAGTTATCGATGAATTAGAATATCGACTAGAGATATCGATTAATTAGAATATCTACTAGAGATATCGATTAAATAAAATATCTACTAGAGGTATCGATTAATTAGTATACCTAGTAGAGATATCGATTAATTAGTATACCTACTAGAGATATCGATTAATTAGAATATCGACTAGGGATATCGATTAATTAGAATATCTACTAGAGATATCGATTAATTAGTATACCTAGTAGAGACATCGATTAATTATCGACCTATTATTATACCTAGTAGAGACATCGATTAATTAGAATATCGACTAGGGATATCGATTAATTAGAATATCTACTAGAGATATCGATTAAATAAAATATCTACTAGAGGTATCGATTAATTAGTATACCTAGTAGAGATATCGATTAATTAGTATACCTACTAGAGATATCGATTAATTAGAATATCGACTAGAGATATCGATTAATTAGTATATTTACAAGATATATCGATTTATTAGTATACCTACTAGAGATATCAATTAATTAGTATACCTACTAGAGATATCGATTAATTTGTATACCTACTAGAGATATCGATTAAATAAAATATCTACTAGAGGTATCGATTAATTAGAATATATACTATAAATATCGATTAATTAGTATACCTACTAGAGATAGCGATTAAATAGAATATCGACTAGGGATATCGATTAATTAGAATATCTACTAGAGATATCGATTAATAAGTATACCTAGTAGAAACATCGATTAATTAGAATACCTACTAGAGATATCGATTAATTAGTATACCTACTAGAGATATCGATTAATTAGTATACCTACTAGAGATATCGAATAATTAGTATTCCTATTAGAGATATCGATTAATTAGAATATCTGCTAGAGATATCGATTAATTAGTATACCTACTAAAGATATCGATTAATTAAAATATCGACTAGAGATATATATCAATTCGAATATCGACTAGAGATATCGATTAAATAGTATATTTAATAGAGATATCAATTAATTATTATACCTACCAGAGATATCGATTAATTTGAATATCGACTAAAGATATCGAATAATTAGTATACCTACTAGAGATATCGATTAAGTAGTATACCTACTAAAGATATCGATTAATTAGAATATCGACTAAAGGTATCGATTATTAAAAATATCGACTAAAGATATCGATTAATAAGTATACCTACTAAAGATATCGATTAATTAGTATACTTACTAGAGATATCGATTAATAAGTATACCTACTAGAGATATCGATTAATAAGTATACCTACTAGAGATATCGATTAATTAGTATACCTACTAAAGATATCGATTAATTAGAATATCGACTAGAGATATCGATTTTTAAGAATATCGACTAGAGATATCGATTAATTAGTATACCTACTAGAGATATAGATTAATAAGAATGCCTACTAGAGATATCGATTAATTAGTATATTTACTAGAGATATCGATTAATTAGTATACCTACTAAAGATATCGATTAATTAGTATACCTACTAAAGATATCGATTAATTAGTATACCTATTAGAGATATACATTAATTACAATATCTACTAGAGATATCGATTAATTAGTATACATACTAGAGATATCGATTAATTAGTATATTTACTAGAGATATCGATTAATTAGTATACCTACCAGAGATATCGATTAATTTGAATATCGACTAAAGATATCGAATAAATAGTATACCTACTAGATATATCGATTAATTAAAATATCGACTAGAGATATCGATTGATTAGTATAACTAGAAGGGACATCGACATATTAGAATATCGACTAGAGGTATCGATTAATTAGTATACCTACTAGAGATATCGATTAATTAGTATACCTACTAGAGATATCGATTAATTAGAATATCGACTAGGGATATCGATTAATTAGTATACCTACTAGAGATATCGATTAATTAGTATACCTAGTAGAGACATCGATTAATTAGAATATCGACTAGAGATATCGATTAATTAGAATATCGACTAGAGATATCGATTAATTAGAATATCGACTAATTGTAATATCGACTAGAGATATTGATTAATTAGTATACCTACTAGAGTTATCGATTAATTAGTATACCTACTAGGGATATCGATTAATTAGAATATCTACTAAAGATATCGATTAATTAGAATACCTACTAGAGATATCGATTAATTAGTATACCTACTAGAGATATCGATTAATTAGAATATCGACTAGGGATATCGATTAATTAGAATATCTACTAGAGATATCGATTAATTAGTATACCTACTAGAGATAGCGATTAAATAGAATATCGACTAGGGATATCGATTAATTAGAATATCTACTAGAGATATCGATTAATAAGTATACCTAGTAGAAACATCAATTAATTAGAATATCGACTAGGGATATCGATTAATTAGAATATCTACTAGAGATATCGATTAAATAAAATATCTACTAGAGGTATCGATTAATTAGTATACCTAGTAGAGATATCGATTAATTAGTATACCTACTAGAGATATCGATTAATTAGTATACCTACTAGAGATATCGATTAATTAGAATATCGACTAGAGATATCGATTAATTAGTATATTTACAAGATATATCGATTTATTAGTATACCTACTAGAGATATCAATTAATTAGTATACCTACTAGAGATATCGATTAATTAGTATACCTACTAGAGATAGCGATTAAATAGAATATCGACTAGGGATATCGATTAATTAGAATATCTACTAGAGATATCGATTAATTAGTATACCTACTAGAGATAGCGATTAAATAGAATATCGACTAGGGATATCGATTAATTAGAATATCTACTAGAGATATCGATTAATAAGTATACCTAGTAGAGACATCGATTAATTAGAATATCGACTAGGGATATCGATTAATTAGAATATCTACTAGAGATATCAATTAATTAGTATACCTAGTAGAGACATCGATTAATTAGAATATCGACTAGGGATATCGATTAATTAGAATATCTACTAGAGATATCGATTAAATAAAATATCTACTAGAGGTATCGATTAATTAGTATACCTAGTAGAGATATCGATTAATTAGTATACCTACTAGAGATATCGATTAATTAGTATACCTACTAGAGATATCGATTAATTAGAATATCGACTAGAGATATCGATTAATTAGTATATTTACAAGATATATCGATTTATTAGTATACCTACTAGAGATATCAATTAATTAGTATACCTACTAGAGATATCGATTAATTAGAATATCTACTAGAGATATCGATTAAAAAAATATCTACTAGAGGTATCGATTAATTAGTATACCTAGTAGAGATATCGATTTATTAGTATACCTACTAGAGATAGCGATTAAATAGAATATCGACTAGGGATATCGATTAATTAGAATATCTACTAGAGATATCGATTAATAAGTATACCTAGTAGAAACATCGATTAATTAGAATACCTACTAGAGATATCGATTAATTAGTATACCTACTAGAGATATCGATTAATTAGTATACCTACTAGAGATATCGAATAATTAGAATATCTACTAGAGTTATCGATGAATTAGAATATCGACTAGAGATATCAATTAATTAGAATATCTACAAGCGATATCGATTAATTAGAATATCGACTATGGATATCGATTAATTAGTATACCTAGTAGAGATATCGATTAATTAGAATATCTGCTAGAGATATCGATTAATTAGTATACCTACTAGAGATATCGATTAATTAGTATATTTACTAGAGATATCAATTAATTAGTATACCTACCAGAGATATCGATTAATTTGAATATCGACTAAAGATATCGAATAATTAGTATACCTACTAGATATATTGATTAATTAAAATATCGACTAGAGATATCGATTGATTAGTATACCTACTAGAGATATCGATTAATTAGTATACCTACTAGAGATATCGATTAATTAGAATATCGACTAGAGACATCGATTATTAAGAATATCGACTAGAGATATCGATTAATAAGTATACCTACTAGAGATATCGATTAATTAGTATACCTACTAGAGATATCGATTAATAAGTATACTTACTAGAGATATCGATTAAATAGTATACCTACTAAAGATATCGATTAATTAGAATATTGACTAAAGGTATCGATTATTAAAAATATCGACTAAAGATATTGATTAATAAGTATACCTACTAAAGATATCGATTAATTAGTATACTTACTAGAGATATCGATTAATAAGTATACCTACTAGAGATATCGATTAATTAGTATACCTACTAAAGATATCGATTAATTAGAATATCGACTAGAGATATCGATTTTTAAGAATATCGACTAGAGATATCGATTAATTAGTATATTTACTAGAGATATCGATTAATTAGTATACCTACTAAAGATATCGATTAATTAGTATACCTACTAAAGATATCGATTAATTAGTATACCTACTAAAGATATCGATTAATTAGTATACCTATTAGAGATATCCATTAATTAGAATATCTACTAGAGATATCGATTAATTAGTATACATACTAGAGATATCGATTAATTAGTATATTTACTAGAGATATCGATTAATTAGTATACCTACCAGAGATATCGATTAATTTGAATATCGACTAAAGATATCGAATAAATAGTATACCTACTAGATATATCGATTAATTAAAATATCGACTAGAGATATCGATTGATTAGTATACCTAGAAGAGACATCGATATATTAGAATATCGACTAGAGGTATCGATTAATTAGTATACCTACTAGAGATATCGATTAATTAGTATACCTACTAGAGATATCGATTAATTAGAATATCTAGTAGTGGTATCGATTAATTAGTATACCTACTAGAGATATCGATTAATTAGTATACCTAGTAGAGACATCGATTAATTAGAATATCGACTAGAGATATCGATTAATTAGAATATCGACTAATTGTAATATCGACTAGAGATATTGATTAATTAGTATACCTACTAGAGTTATCGATTAATTAGTATACCTACTAGGGATATCGATTAATTAGAATATCTACTAAAGATATCGATTAATTAGAATACCTACTAGAGATATCGATTAATTAGTATACCTACTAGAGATATCGATTAATTAGAATATCGACTAGGGATATCGATTAATTAGAATATCTACTAGAGATATCGATTAATTAGTATACCTACTAGAGATAGCGATTAAATAGAATATCGACTAGGGATATCGATTAATTAGAATATCTACTAGAGATATCAATTAATAAGTATACCTAGTAGAAACATCAATTAGAATATCGACTAGAGATATCGATTAATAAGTATACCTAGTAGAGACATCGATTAATTAGAATATCGACTAGGGATATCGATTAATTAGAATATCTACTAGAGATATCAATTAATTAGTATACCTAGTAGAGACATCGATTAATTAGAATATCGACTAGGGATATCGATTAATTAGAATATCTACTAGAGATATCGATTAAATAAAATATCTACTAGAGGTATCGATTAATTAGTATACCTAGTAGAGATATCGATTAATTAGTATACCTACTAGAGATATCGATTAATTAGTATACCTACTAGAGATATCGATTAATTAGAATATCGACTAGAGATATCGATTAATTAGTATATTTACAAGATATATCGATTTATTAGTATACCTACTAGAGATATCAATTAATTAGTATACCTACTAGAGATATCGATTAATTAGAATATCTACTAGAGATATCGATTAAAAAAATATCTACTAGAGGTATCGATTAATTAGTATACCTAGTAGAGATATCGATTTATTAGTATACCTACTAGAGATAGCGATTAAATAGAATATCGACTAGGGATATCGATTAATTAGAATATCTACTAGAGATATCGATTAATAAGTATACCTAGTAGAAACATCGATTAATTAGAATACCTACTAGAGATATCGATTAATTAGTATACCTACTAGAGATATCGATTAATTAGTATACCTACTAGAGATATCGAATAATTAGAATATCTACTAGAGTTATCGATGAATTAGAATATCGACTAGAGATATCAATTAATTAGAATATCTACAAGCGATATCGATTAATTAGAATATCGACTATGGATATCGATTAATTAGTATACCTAGTAGAGATATCGATTAATTAGAATATCTGCTAGAGATATCGATTAATTAGTATACCTACTAGAGATATCGATTAATTAGTATATTTACTAGAGATATCAATTAATTAGTATACCTACCAGAGATATCGATTAATTTGAATATCGACTAAAGATATCGAATAATTAGTATACCTACTAGATATATTGATTAATTAAAATATCGACTAGAGATATCGATTGATTAGTATACCTACTAGAGATATCGATTAATTAGTATACCTACTAGAGATATCGATTAATTAGAATATCGACTAGAGACATCGATTATTAAGAATATCGACTAGAGATATCGATTAATAAGTATACCTACTAGAGATATCGATTAATTAGTATACCTACTAGAGATATCGATTAATAAGTATACTTACTAGAGATATCGATTAAATAGTATACCTACTAAAGATATCGATTAATTAGAATATTGACTAAAGGTATCGATTATTAAAAATATCGACTAAAGATATTGATTAATAAGTATACCTACTAAAGATATCGATTAATTAGTATACTTACTAGAGATATCGATTAATAAGTATACCTACTAGAGATATCGATTAATTAGTATACCTACTAAAGATATCGATTAATTAGAATATCGACTAGAGATATCGATTTTTAAGAATATCGACTAGAGATATCGATTAATTAGTATATTTACTAGAGATATCGATTAATTAGTATACCTACTAAAGATATCGATTAATTAGTATACCTACTAAAGATATCGATTAATTAGTATACCTACTAAAGATATCGATTAATTAGTATACCTATTAGAGATATCCATTAATTAGAATATCTACTAGAGATATCGATTAATTAGTATACATACTAGAGATATCGATTAATTAGTATATTTACTAGAGATATCGATTAATTAGTATACCTACCAGAGATATCGATTAATTTGAATATCGACTAAAGATATCGAATAAATAGTATACCTACTAGATATATCGATTAATTAAAATATCGACTAGAGATATCGATTGATTAGTATACCTAGAAGAGACATCGATATATTAGAATATCGACTAGAGGTATCGATTAATTAGTATACCTACTAGAGATATCGATTAATTAGTATACCTACTAGAGATATCGATTAATTAGAATATCTAGTAGTGGTATCGATTAATTAGTATACCTACTAGAGATATCGATTAATTAGTATACCTAGTAGAGACATCGATTAATTAGAATATCGACTAGAGATATCGATTAATTAGAATATCGACTAATTGTAATATCGACTAGAGATATTGATTAATTAGTATACCTACTAGAGTTATCGATTAATTAGTATACCTACTAGGGATATCGATTAATTAGAATATCTACTAAAGATATCGATTAATTAGAATACCTACTAGAGATATCGATTAATTAGTATACCTACTAGAGATATCGATTAATTAGAATATCGACTAGGGATATCGATTAATTAGAATATCTACTAGAGATATCGATTAATTAGTATACCTACTAGAGATAGCGATTAAATAGAATATCGACTAGGGATATCGATTAATTAGAATATCTACTAGAGATATCAATTAATAAGTATACCTAGTAGAAACATCAATTAGAATATCGACTAGAGATATCGATTAATTAGTATACCTAGTAGAGACATCGATTAATTAGAATATCGACTAGGGATATCGATTAATTAAAATATCTACTAGAGATATCGATTAATTAGTATACCTAGTAGAGACATCGATTAATTAGTATACCTACTAGAGATATCGAATTAGTATTCCTATTAGAGATATCGATTAATTAGAATATCTACTAGAGTTATCGATGAATTAGAATATCGACTAGAGATATCGATTAATTAGAATATCTACTATAGATATCGATTAAATAAAATATCTACTAGAGGTATCGATTAATTAGTATACCTAGTAGAGATATCGATTAATTAGAATATCGACTAGGGATATCGATTAATTAGAATATCTACTAGAGATATCGATTAATTAGTATACCTAGTAGAGACATCGATTAATTATCGACCTATTATTATACCTAGTAGAGACATCGATTAATTAGAATATCGACTAGGGATATCGATTAATTAGAATATCTACTAGAGATATCGATTAAATAAAATATCTACTAGAGGTATCGATTAATTAGTATACCTAGTAGAGATATCGATTAATTAGTATACCTACTAGAGATATCGATTAATTAGAATATCGACTAGAGATATCGATTAATTAGTATATTTACAAGATATATCGATTTATTAGTATACCTACTAGAGATATCAATTAATTAGTATACCTACTAGAGATATCGATTAATTTGTATACCTACTAGAGATATCGATTAAATAAAATATCTACTAGAGGTATCGATTAATTAGAATATATACTATAAATATCGATTAATTAGTATACCTACTAGAGATAGCGATTAAATAGAATATCGACTAGGGATATCGATTAATTAGAATATCTACTAGAGATATCGATTAATAAGTATACCTAGTAGAAACATCGATTAATTAGAATACCTACTAGAGATATCGATTAATTAGTATACCTACTAGAGATATCGATTAATTAGTATACCTACTAGAGATATCGAATAATTAGTATTCCTATTAGAGATATCGATTAATTAGAATATCTGCTAGAGATATCGATTAATTAGTATACCTACTAAAGATATCGATTAATTAAAATATCGACTAGAGATATATATCAATTCGAATATCGACTAGAGATATCGATTAAATAGTATATTTAATAGAGATATCAATTAATTATTATACCTACCAGAGATATCGATTAATTTGAATATCGACTAAAGATATCGAATAATTAGTATACCTACTAGAGATATCGATTAAGTAGTATACCTACTAAAGATATCGATTAATTAGAATATCGACTAAAGGTATCGATTATTAAAAATATCGACTAAAGATATCGATTAATAAGTATACCTACTAAAGATATCGATTAATTAGTATACTTACTAGAGATATCGATTAATAAGTATACCTACTAGAGATATCGATTAATAAGTATACCTACTAGAGATATCGATTAATTAGTATACCTACTAAAGATATCGATTAATTAGAATATCGACTAGAGATATCGATTTTTAAGAATATCGACTAGAGATATCGATTAATTAGTATACCTACTAGAGATATAGATTAATAAGAATGCCTACTAGAGATATCGATTAATTAGTATATTTACTAGAGATATCGATTAATTAGTATACCTACTAAAGATATCGATTAATTAGTATACCTACTAAAGATATCGATTAATTAGTATACCTATTAGAGATATACATTAATTACAATATCTACTAGAGATATCGATTAATTAGTATACATACTAGAGATATCGATTAATTAGTATATTTACTAGAGATATCGATTAATTAGTATACCTACCAGAGATATCGATTAATTTGAATATCGACTAAAGATATCGAATAAATAGTATACCTACTAGATATATCGATTAATTAAAATATCGACTAGAGATATCGATTGATTAGTATAACTAGAAGGGACATCGACATATTAGAATATCGACTAGAGGTATCGATTAATTAGTATACCTACTAGAGATATCGATTAATTAGTATACCTACTAGAGATATCGATTAATTAGAATATCGACTAGGGATATCGATTAATTAGAATATCTACTAGAGATATCGATTAATTAGTATACCTACTAGAGATAGCGATTAAATAGAATATCGACTAGGGATATCGATTAATTAGAATATCTACTAGAGATACCGATTAATAAGTATACCTAGTAGAAACATGAATTAATTAGAATATCGACTAGAGATATCGATTAATTAGTATACCTAGTAGAGACATCGATTAATTAGAATATCGACTAGGGATATCGATTAATTAGAATATCTACTAGAGATATCGATTAATTAGTATACCTACCAGAGATATCGATTAATTTGAATATCGACTAAATATATCGAATAAATAGTATACCTACTAGATATATCGATTAATTAAAATATCGACTAGAGATATCGATTGATTAGTATACCTAGAAGAGACATCGATATATTAGAATATCGACTAGAGGTATCGATTAATTAGTATACCTACTAGAGATATCGATTAATTAGTATACCTACTAGAGATATCGATTAATTAGAATATCTAGTAGTGGTATCGATTAATTGGTATACCTACTAGAGATATCGATTAATTAGTATACCTAGTAGAGACATCGATTAATTAGAATATCGACTAGAGATATCGATTAATTAGAATATCGACTAATTGTAATATCGACTAGAGATATTGATTAATTAGTATACCTACTAGAGTTATCGATTAATTAGTATACTTACTAGAGATATCGATTAATTAGTATACCTACTAGAGATATCGATTAATTAAAATATCGACTAGAGATATATATCAATTCGAATATCGACTAGAGATATCGATTAATTAGAATATCTACTAGAGATATTGATTAATTAAAATATCAACTAGAGATATCGATTAATTAGAATATCTACTAGGGATATCGATTAATTAGAATATCTACTAGAGATATCGATTAATTAGTATACATACTAGAGATATCGATTAATTAGTATATTTACTAGAGATATCAATTAATTAGTATACCTACCCGAGATATCGATTAATTTGAATATCGACTAAAGATATCGAATAATTAGTATACCTACTAGATATATCGATTAATTAAAATATCGACTAGAGATATCGATTGATTAGTATACCTAGAAGAGACATCGATATATTAGAATATCGACTAGAAGTATCGATTAATTAGTATACCTACTAGAGATATCGATTAATTAGTATACCTACTAGAGATATCGATTAATTAGAATATCGACTAGAGATATCGATTATTAAAAATATCGACTAGAGATATCGATTAATAAGTATACCTACTAGAGATATCGATTAATTAGTATACCTACTAGGGATATCGATTAATAAGTATACTTACTAGAGATATCGATTAAGTAGTATACCTACTAAAGATATCGATTAATTAGAATATCGACTAAAGGTATCGATTATTAAAAATATCGACTAAAGATATCGATTAATAAGTATACCTACTAAAGATATCGATTAATTAGTATACTTACTAGAGATATCGATTAATAAGTATACCTACTAGAGATATCGAATAATTAGTATACCTACTAGATATATCGATTAATTAAAATATCGACTAGAGATATCGATTGATTAGTATACCTAGAAGAGACATCGATGTATTAGAATATCGACTAGAGGTATCGATTAATTAGTATACCTACTAGAGATATCGATTAATTAGTATACCTACTAGAGATATCGATTAATTAGAATACCTACTAGAGATATCGATTAATTAGTATACCTACTAGAGATATCGATTAATTAGAATATCGACTAGGGATATCGATTAATTAGAATATCTACTAGAGATATCGATTAATTAGTATACCTACTAGAGATAGCGATTAATTAAAATATCGACTAGAGATATATATCAATTCGAATATCGACTAGAGATATCGATTAATTAGAATATCTACTAGAGATATTGATTAATTAAAATATCGACTAGAGATATCGATTAATTAGAATATCTACTAGGGATATCGATTAATTAGAATATCTACTAGAGATATCGATTAATTAGTATACATACTAGAGATATCGATTAATTAGTATATTTACTAGAGATATCAATTAATTAGTATACCTACCAGAGATATCGATTAATTTGAATATCGACTAAAGATATCGAATAATTAGTATACCTACTAAAGATATCGATTAATTAGAATACCTACTAGAGATATCGATTAATTAGTATACCTACTAGAGATATCGATTAATTAGAATATCGACTAGGGATATCGATTAATTAGAATATCTACTAGAGATATCGATTAATTAGAATATCGACTAGGGATATCGATTAATTAGAATATCTACTAGAGATATCGATTAAATAAAATATCTACTAGAGGTATCGATTAATTAGTATACCTAGTAGAGATATCGATTAATTAGTATACCTACTAGAGATATCGAATAATTAGTATTCCTATTAGAGATATCGATTAATTATAATATCTACTAGAGTTATCGATGAATTAGAATATCGACTAGAGATATCGATTAATTAGAATATCTACAAGCGATATCGATTAATTAGAATATCGACTATGGATATCGATTAATTAGTATACCTAGTACAGATATCGATTAATTAGAATATCTGCTAGAGATATCGATTAATTAGTATACCTACTAGAGATATCGATTAATTAAAATATCGACTAGAGATATATATCAATTCGAATATCGACTAGAGATATCGATTAATTAGAATATCTACTAGAGATATTGATTAATTAAAATATCGACTAGAGATATCGATTAATTAGAATATCTACTAGGGATATCGATTAATTAGAATATCTACTAGAGATATCGATTAATTAGTATACATACTAGAGATATCGATTAATTAGTATATTTACTAGAGATATCAATTAATTAGTATACCTACCAGAGATATCGATTAATTTGAATATCGACTAAAGATATCGAATAATTAGTATACCTACTAGATATATCGATTAATTAAAATATCGACTAGAGATATCGATTGATTAGTATACCTAGAAGAGACATCGATATATTAGAATATCGACTAGAGGTATCGATTAATTAGTATACCTACTAGAGATATCGATTAATTAGTATACCTACTAGAGATATCGATTAATTAGAATATCTAGTAGTGGTATCGATTAATTAGTATACCTACTAGAGATATCGATTAATTAGTATACCTAGTAGAGACATCGATTAATTAGAATATCGACTAGAGATATCGATTAATTAGAATATCGACTAATTGTAATATCGACTAGAGATATTGATTAATTAGTATACCTACTAGAGTTATCGATTAATTAGTAAACCTACTAGGGATATCGATTAATTAGATTATCTACTAAAGATATCGATTAATTAGAATACCTACTAGAGATATCGATTAATTAGAATATCGACTAGAGATATCGATTAATTAGTATACCTAGTAGAGACATCGATTAATTAGAATATCGACTAGGGATATCGATTAATTAGAATATCTACTAGAGATATCGATTAATTAGTATACCTAGTAGAGACATCGATTAATTAGAATATCGACTAGGGATATCGATTAATTAGAATATCTACTAGAGATATCGATTAAATAAAATATCTACTAGAGGTATAGATTAATTAGAATATATACTATAAATATCGATTAATTAGAATACCTACTAGAGATATCGATTAATTAGTATTCCTATTAGAGACATCGATTAATTAGAATATCGACTAGGGATATCGATTAATTAGAATATCTACTAGAGATATCGATTAATTAGTATACCTAGTAGAGATATCGATTAATTAGTATACCTACTAGAGATATCGATTAATTAGAATATCGACTAGAGATATCGATTAATTAGTATATTTACAAGATATATCGATTTATTAGTATACCTACTAGAGATATCAATTAATTAGTATACCTACTAGAGATATCGATTAATTAGAATATCTACTAGAGATATCGATTAATTTGTATACCTACTAGAGATATCGATTAAATAAAATATCTACTAGAGGTATAGATTAATTAGAATATATACTATAAATATCGATTAATTAGAATACCTACTAGAGATATCGATTAATTAGTATACCTACTAGAGATATCGATTAATTAGAATATCGACTAGGGATATCGATTAATTAGTATACCTACTAGAGATATCGATTAATTAGTATATTTACTAGAGATATCGATTAATTAGTATACCTACTAAAGATATCGATTAATTAGTATACCTACTAGAGATGTATATTAATTAGAATATCTATAAGAGATATCGATTAATTAGTATACCTACTAGAGATATCGATTAATTAGTATACCTACTAGAGATATCGATTAATTAGTATATTTACTAGAGATATCGATTAATTAGTATACCTACTAGTGACATCGATTGATTAGTATACCTACTAGAGATATCGATTGATTAGTATTCTTAGTAGAGACATCGATTAATCAGAATAGCGACTAGAGATATCGATTAATTTGTATACATAGTAGAGATATCGATTAATTAGTATACCTACTAGAGATATCGATTAATATGAATATCGACTAGAGATATCGATTCATTAGAATATCTACTAGAGGTATCGATTAATTTGTATACCTACTAGAGATATCGATTAATTAGTATACCTACTAGAGATATCGATTAATTAGAATATCGACTAGGGATATCGATTAATTAGAATATCTACTAGAGATATCGATTAATTAGTATACCTACTAGAGATAGCGATTAAATAGAATATCGACTAGGGATATCGATTAATTAGAATATCTACTAGAGATATCGATTAATAAGTATACCTAGTAGAAACATCAATTAATTAGAATATCGACTAGAGATATCGATTAATTAGTATACCTAGTAGAGACATCGATTAATTAGAATATCGACTAGGGATATCGATTAATTAGAATATCTACTAGAGATATCGATTAATTAGTATACCTAGTAGAGACATCGATTAATTAGAATATCGACTAGGGATATCAATAAATTAGAATATCTACTAGAGATATCGATTAAATAAAATATCTACTAGAGGTATCGATTAATTAGTATACCTAGTAGAGATATCGATTAATTAGTATACCTACTAGAGATATCGAATAATTAGTATTCCTATTAGAGATATCGATTAATTAGAATATCTACTAGAGTTATCGATGAATTAGAATATCGACTAGAGATATCGATTAATTAGAATATCTACAAGCGATATCGATTAATTAGAATATCGACTATGGATATTGATTAATTAGTATACCTAGTACAGATATCGATTAATTAGAATATCTTCTAGAGATATCGATTAATTAGTATACCTACTAGAGATATCGATTAATTAAAATATCGACTAGAGATATATATCAATTCGAATATCGACTAGAGATATCGATTAATTAGAATATCTACTAGAGATATTGATTAATTAAAATATCAACTAGAGATATCGATTAATTAGAATATCTACTAGGGATATCGATTAATTAGAATATCTACTAGAGATATCGATTAATTAGTATATTTACTAGAGATATCAATTAATTAGTATACCTACCAGAGATATCGATTAATTTGAATATCGACTAAAGATATCGAATAATTAGTATACCTACTAGATATATCGATTAATTAAAATATCGACTAGAGATATCGATTGATTAGTATACCTAGAAGAGACATCGATATATTAGAATATCGACTAGAGGTATCGATTAATTAGTATACCTACTAGAGATATCGATTAATTAGTATACCTACTAGAGATATCGATTAATTAGAATATCGACTAGAGATATCGATTATTAAGAATATCGACTAGAGATATCGATTAATAAGTATACCTACTAGAGATATCGATTAATTAGTATACCTACTAGAGATATCGATTAATAAGTATACTTACTAGAGATATCGATTAAGTAGTATACCTACTAAAGATATCGATTAATTAGAATATCGACTAAAGGTATCGATTATTAAAAATATCGACTAAAGATATCGATTAATAAGTATACCTACTAAAGATATCGATTAATTAGTATACTTACTAGAGATATCGATTAATAAGTATACCTACTAGAGATATCGAATAATTAGTATACCTACTAGATATATCGATTAATTAAAATATCGACTAGAGATATCGATTGATTAGTATACCTAGAAGAGACATCGATATATTAGAATATCGACTAGAGGTATCGATTAATTAGTATACCTACTAGAGATATCGATTAATTAGTATACCTACTAGAGATATCGATTAATTAGAATATCGACTAGAGATATCGATTATTAAGAATATCGACTAGAGATATCGATTAATAAGTATACCTACTAGAGATATCGATTAATTAGTATACCTACTAGAGATATCGATTAATTAGAATATCTACTAGAGATATCGATTAAGTAGTATACCTACTAAAGATATCGATTAATTAGAATATCGACTAAAGGTATCGATTAATTAGTATACTTACTAGAGATATCGATTAATTAGAATACCTACTAGAGATATCGATTAATTAGTATACCTACTAGAGATATCGAATAATTAGTATACCTACTAGAGATATCGATTAATTAGAATACCTACTAGAGATATCGATTAATTAGTATACCTACTAGAGATATCGATTAATTAGAATATCGACTAGGGATATCGATTAATAAGTATACCTACTAGAGATATCGATTAATTAGAATATCGACTAAAGATATCGATTTTTAAGAATATCGACTAGAGATATCGATTAATTAGTATACCTACTAGAGATATAGATTAATAAGAATGCCTACTAGAGATATCGATTAATTAGTATATTTACTAGAGATATCGATTAATTAGTATACCTACTAAAGATATCGATTAATTAGTATACCTACTAAAGATATCGATTAATTAGTATACCTACTAAAGATATCGATTAATTAGTATACCTATTAGAGATATCCATTAATTAGAATATCTACTAGAGATATCGATTAATTAGTATACATACTAGAGATATCGATTAATTAGTATATTTACTAGAGATATCAATTAATTAGTATACCTACCAGAGATATCGATTAATTTGAATATCGACTAAAGATATCGAATAAATAGTATACCTACTAGATATATCGATTAATTAAAATATCGACTAGAGATATCGATTGATTAGTATACCTAGAAGAGACATCGATATATTAGAATATCGACTAGAGGTATCGATTAATTAGTATACCTACTAGAGATATCGATTAATTAGTATACCTACTAGAGATATCGATTAATTAGAATACCTACTAGAGATATCGATTAATTAGTATACCTACTAGAGATATCGAATAATTAGTATACCTACTAGATATATCGATTAATTAAAATATCGACTAGAGATATCGATTGATTAGTATACCTAGAAGAGACATCGATATATTAGAATATCGACTAGAGGTATCGATTAATTAGTATACCTACTAGAGATATCGATTAATTAGTATACCTACTAGAGATATCGATTAATTAGAATACCTACTAGAGATATCGATTAATTAGTATACCTACTAGAGATATCGATTAATTAGAATATCGACTAGGGATATCGATTAATTAGAATATCTACTAGAGATATCGATTAATTAGTATACCTACTAGAGATAGCGATTAAATAGAATATCGACTAGGGATATCGATTAATTAGAATATCTACTAGAGATATCGATTAATTAGTATACCTAGTAGAGACATCGATTAATTAGAATATCGACTAGGGATATCGATTAATTAGAATATCTACTAGAGATATCGATTAAATAAAATATCTACTAGAGGTATCGATTAATTAGTATACCTAGTAGAGATATCGATTAATTAGTATACCTACTAGAGATATCGAATAATTAGTATTCCTATTAGAGATATCGATTAATTATAATATCTACTAGAGTTATCGATGAATTAGAATATCGACTAGAGATATCGATTAATTAGAATATCTACAAGCGATATCGATTAATTAGAATATCGACTATGGATATCGATTAATTAGTATACCTAGTACAGATATCGATTAATTAGAATATCTGCTAGAGATATCGATTAATTAGTATACCTACTAGAGATATCGATTAATTAAAATATCGACTAGAGATATATATCAATTCGAATATCGACTAGAGATATCGATTAATTAGAATATCTACTAGAGATATTGATTAATTAAAATATCGACTAGAGATATCGATTAATTAGAATATCTACTAGGGATATCGATTAATTTGAATATCGACTAAAGATATCGAATAATTAGTATACCTACTAGATATATCGATTAATTAAAATATCGACTAGAGATATCGATTGATTAGTATACCTAGAAGAGACATCGATATATTAGAATATCGACTAGAGGTATCGATTAATTAGTATACCTACTAGAGATATCGATTAATTAGAATATCGACTAGAGATATCGATTATTAAGAATATCGACTAGAGATATCGATTAATAAGTATACCTACTAGAGATATCGATTAATTAGTATACCTACTAGAGATATCGATTAATTAGTATACCTACTAGAGATATCGATTAATAAGTATACTTACTAGAGATATCGATTAAGTAGTATACCTACTAAAGATATCGATTAATTAGAATATCGACTAAAGGTATCGATTATTAAAAATATCGACTAAAGATATCGATTAATAAGTATACCTACTAAAGATATCGATTAATTAGTATACTTACTAGAGATATCGATTAATAAGTATACCTACTAGAGATATCGATTAATTAGTATACCTACTAATGATATCGATTAATTAGAATATCGACTAGAGATATCGATTTTTAAGAATATCGACTAGAGATATCGATTAATTAGTATACCTACTAAAGATATCGATTAATTAGTATACCTACTAAAGATATCGATTAATTAGTATACCTACTAAAGATATCGATTAATTAGTATACCTATTAGAGATATCCATTAATTAGAATATCTACTAGAGATATCGATTAATTAGTATATTTACTAGAGATATCGATTAATTTGAATATCGACTAAAGATATCGAATAAATAGTATACCTACTAGATATATCGATTAATTAAAATATCGACTAGAGATATCGATTGATTAGTATACCTAGAAGAGACATCGATATATTAGAATATCGACTAGAGGTATCGATTAATTAGTATACCTACTAGAGATATCGATTAATTAGTATACCTACTAAAGATATCGATTAATTAGTACACCTACTAAAGATATCGATTAATTAGTATACCTATTAGAGATATCCATTAATTAGAATATCTACTAGAGATATCGATTAATTAGAATATCGACTAGAGATATCGATTTTTAAGAATATCGACTAGAGATATCGATTAATTAGTATATTTACTAGAGATATCGATTAATTAGTATACCTACTAAAGATATCGATTAATTAGTATACCTACTAAAGATATCGATTAATTAGTATACCTACTAAAGATATCGATTAATTAGTATACCTATTAGAGATATCCATTAATTAGAATATCTACTAGAGATATCGATTAATTAGTATACATACTAGAGATATCGATTAATTAGTATATTTACTAGAGATATCGATTAATTAGTATACCTACCAGAGATATCGATTAATTTGAATATCGACTAAAGATATCGAATAAATAGTATACCTACTAGATATATCGATTAATTAAAATATCGACTAGAGATATCGATTGATTAGTATACCTAGAAGAGACATCGATATATTAGAATATCGACTAGAGGTATCGATTAATTAGTATACCTACTAGAGATATCGATTAATTAGTATACCTACTAGAGATATCGATTAATTAGAATATCTAGTAGTGGTATCGATTAATTAGTATACCTACTAGAGATATCGATTAATTAGTATACCTAGTAGAGACATCGATTAATTAGAATATCGACTAGAGATATCGATTAATTAGAATATCGACTAATTGTAATATCGACTAGAGATATTGATTAATTAGTATACCTACTAGAGTTATCGATTAATTAGTATACCTACTAGGGATATCGATTAATTAGAATATCTACTAAAGATATCGATTAATTAGAATACCTACTAGAGATATCGATTAATTAGTATACCTACTAGAGATATCGAATAATTAGTATACCTACTAGATATATCGATTAATTAAAATATCGACTAGAGATATCGATTGATTAGTATACCTAGAAGAGACATCGATATATTAGAATATCGACTAGAGGTATCGATTAATTAGTATACCTACTAGAGATATCGATTAATTAGTATACCTACTAGAGATATCGATTAATTAGAATACCTACTAGAGATATCGATTAATTAGTATACCTACTAGAGATATCGATTAATTAGAATATCGACTAGGGATATCGATTAATTAGAATATCTACTAGAGATATCGATTAATTAGTATACCTACTAGAGATAGCGATTAAATAGAATATCGACTAGGGATATCGATTAATTAGAATATCTACTAGAGATATCGATTAATTAGTATACCTAGTAGAGACATCGATTAATTAGAATATCGACTAGGGATATCGATTAATTAGAATATCTACTAGAGATATCGATTAAATAAAATATCTACTAGAGGTATCGATTAATTAGTATACCTAGTAGAGATATCGATTAATTAGTATACCTACTAGAGATATCGAATAATTAGTATTCCTATTAGAGATATCGATTAATTATAATATCTACTAGAGATATCGATTAATAAGTATACCTAGTAGAAACATCGATTAATTAGAATACCTACTAGAGATATCGATTAATTAGTATACCTACTAGAGATATCGATTAATTAGTATACCTACTAGAGATATCGAATAATTAGTATTCCTATTAGAGATATCGATTAATTAGAATATCTGCTAGAGATATCGATTAATTAGTATACCTACTAAAGATATCGATTAATTAAAATATCGACTAGAGATATATATCAATTCGAATATCGACTAGAGATATCGATTAAATAGTATATTTAATAGAGATATCAATTAATTATTATACCTACCAGAGATATCGATTAATTTGAATATCGACTAAAGATATCGAATAATTAGTATACCTACTAGAGATATCGATTAAGTAGTATACCTACTAAAGATATCGATTAATTAGAATATCGACTAAAGGTATCGATTATTAAAAATATCGACTAAAGATATCGATTAATAAGTATACCTACTAAAGATATCGATTAATTAGTATACTTACTAGAGATATCGATTAATAAGTATACCTACTAGAGATATCGATTAATAAGTATACCTACTAGAGATATCGATTAATTAGTATACCTACTAAAGATATCGATTAATTAGAATATCGACTAGAGATATCGATTTTTAAGAATATCGACTAGAGATATCGATTAATTAGTATACCTACTAGAGATATAGATTAATAAGAATGCCTACTAGGGATATCGATTAATTAGTATATTTACTAGAGATATCGATTAATTAGTATACCTACTAAAGATATCGATTAATTAGTATACCTACTAAAGATATCGATTAATTAGTATACCTATTAGAGATATACATTAATTACAATATCTACTAGAGATATCGATTAATTAGTATACATACTAGAGATATCGATTAATTAGTATATTTACTAGAGATATCGATTAATTAGTATACCTACCAGAGATATCGATTAATTTGAATATCGACTAAAGATATCGAATAAATAGTATACCTACTAGATATATCGATTAATTAAAATATCGATTAGAGATATCGATTGATTAGTATAACTAGAAGGGACATCGACATATTAGAATATCGACTAGAGGTATCGATTAATTAGTATACCTACTAGAGATATCGATTAATTAGTATACCTACTAGAGATATCGATTAATTAGAATATCGACTAGGGATATCGATTAATTAGAATATCTACTAGAGATATCGATTAATTAGTATACCTACTAGAGATAGCGATTAAATAGAATATCGACTAGGGATATCGATTAATTAGAATATCTACTAGAGATATCGATTAATAAGTATACCTAGTAGAAACATGAATTAATTAGAATATCGACTAGAAATATCGATTAATTAGTATACCTAGTAGAGACATCGATTAATTAGAATATCGACTAGGGATATCGATTAATTAGAATATCTACTAGAGATATCGATTAATTAGTATACCTACCAGAGATATCGATTAATTTGAATATCGACTAAATATATCGAATAAATAGTATACCTACTAGATATATCGATTAATTAAAATATCGACTAGAGATATCGATTGATTAGTATACCTAGAAGAGACATCGATATATTAGAATATCGACTAGAGGTATCGATTAATTAGAATATCTACTAGAGATATCGATTAAATAAAATATCTACTAGAGGTATCGATTAATTAGTATACCTAGTAGAGATATCGATTAATTAGTATATTTACTAGAGATATCGATTAATTAGTATACCTACTAAAGATATCGATTAATTAGTATACCTACTAGAGATGTATATTAATTAGAATATCTATAAGAGATATCGATTAATTAGTATACCTACTAGAGATATCGATTAATTAGTATACCTACTAGAGATATCGATTAATTAGTATATTTACTAGAGATATCGATTAATTAGTATACCTACTAGTGACATCGATTGATTAGTATACCTACTAGAGATATCGATTGATTAGTATTCTTAGTAGAGACATCGATTAATCAGAATAGCGACTAGAGATATCGATTAATTTGTATACATAGTAGAGATATCGATTAATTAGTATACCTACTAGAGATATCGATTAATATGAATATCGACTAGAGATATCGATTCATTAGAATATCTACTAGAGGTATCGATTAATTTGTATACCTACTAGGGATATCGATTAATTAGTATACCTAGTAGAGACATCGATTAATTAGAATATCGACTAGAGATATCGATTAATTAGAATATCTACTAGAGATATTGATAAATTAAAATATCGACTAGAGATATCAATTAATTAGTATACCTACTAAAGATATCGATTATTTAGTATACCTACTAGATATATCGATTTATTAGTATACCTACTAGAGATATCAATTAACTAGTATACCTACTAGAGATATCGATTAATTAGTATACCTACTAGAGATATCGATTAATTAGAATATCGACTAGAGATATCGATTATTAAGAATATCGACTAGATATATCGATTAATAAGTATACCTACTAGAGATATCGATTAATTAGTATACCTACTAGAGATATCGATTAATTAGTATACCTACTAGAGATATCGATTAATTAGTATTCTTAGTAGAGACATCGATTAATCAGAATAGCGACAAGAGATATCGATTAATTTGTATACATAGTAGAGATATCGATTAATTAGTATACCTACTAGAGATATCGATTAATATAAATATCGACTAGAGATATCGATTCATTAGAATATCTACTAGAGGTATCGATTAATTTGTATACCTACTAGGGATATCGATTAATTAGTATACCTAGTAGAGACATCGATTAATTAGAATATCGACTAAAGATATCGATTAATAAGTATACCTACTAAAGATATCGATTAATTAGTATACCTACTAAAGATATCGATTAATTAGTATACTAAAGATATCGATTAATTAGTATACTAAAGATATCGATTAATTAGTATACCTACTTAAGATATCGATTAATTAGTATACCTATTAGAGATATCGATTAATTAGTATATTTACTAGAGATATCGATTAAATAAAATATCTACTAGAGGTATCGATTAATTAGTATACCTAGTAGAGATATCGATTAATTAGTATACCTACTAGAGATATCGAATAATTAGTATTCCTATTAGAGATATCGATTAATTAGAATATCTACTAGAGTTATCGATGAATTAGAATATCGACTAGAGATATCGATTAATTAGAATATCTACAAGCGATATCGATTAATTAGAATATCGACTATGGATATCGATTAATTAGTATACCTAGTACAGATATCGATTAATTAGAATATCTGCTAGAGATATCGATTAATTAGTATACCTACTAGAGATATCGATTAATTAAAATATCGACTAGAGATATCGATTAATTAGAATATCTACTAGGGATATCGATTAATTAGAATATCTACTAGAGATATCGATTAATTAGTATATTTACTAGAGATATCAATTAATTAGTATACCTACCAGAGATATCGATTAATTTGAATATCGACTAAAGAAATCGAATAATTAGTATACCTACTAGATATATCGATTAATTAAAATATCGACTAGAGATATCGATTGATTAGTATACCTAGAAGAGACATCGATATATTAGAATATCGACTAGAGGTATCGATTAATTAGTATACCTACTAGAGATATCGATTAATTAGTATACCTACTAGAGATATCGATTAATTAGAATATCTAGTAGTGGTATCGATTAATTAGTATACCTACTAGAGATATCGATTAATTAGTATACCTAGTAGAGACATCGATTAATTAGAATATCGGCTAGAGATATCGATTATTAAAAATATCGACTAAAGATATCGATTAATTAGTATACCTACTAAAGATATCGATTAATTAGAATACCTACTAGAGATATCGATTAATTAGTATACCTACTAGAGATATCGATTAATTAGAATATCGACTAGGGATATCGATTAATTAGAATATCTACTAGAGATATCGATTAATTAGTATACCTACTAGAGATATCGATTAATTAAAATATCGACTAGAGATATCAATTAATTAGTATACCTACCCGAGATATCGATTAATTTGAATATCGACTAAAGATATCGAATAATTAGTATACCTACTAGATATATCGATTAATTAAAATATCGACTAGAGATATCGATTGATTAGTATACCTAGAAGAGACATCGATATATTAGAATATCGACTAGAGGTATCGATTAATTAGTATACCTACTAGAGATATCGATTAATTAGTATACCTACTAGAGATATAAATTAATTAGAATATCGACTAGAGATATCGATTATTAAAAATATCGACTAGAGATATCGATTAATAAGTATACCTACTAGAGATATCGATTAATTAGTATACCTACTAGGGATATCGATTAATAAGTGTACTTACTAGAGATATCGATTAAGTAGTATACCTACTAAAGATATCGATTAATTAGAATATCGACTAAAGGTATCGATTATTAAAAATATCGACTAAAGATATCGATTAATAAGTATACCTACTAAAGATATCGATTAATTAGTATACTTACTAGAAATATCGATTAATAAGTATACCTACTAGAGATATCGAATAATTAGTATACCTACTAGATATATCGATTAATTAAAATATCGACTAGAGATATCGATTGATTAGTATACCTAGAAGAGACATCGATGTATTAGAATATCGACTAGAGGTATCGATTAATTAGTATACCTACTAGAGATATCGATTAATTAGTATACCTACTAGAGATATCGATTAATTAGAATACCTACTAGAGATATCGATTAATTAGTATACCTACTAGAGATATCGATTAATTAGAATATCGACTAGGGATATCGATTAATTAGAATATCTACTAGAGATATCGATTAATTAGTATACCTACTAGAGATAGCGATTAAATAGAATATCGACTAGGGATATCGATTAATTAGAATATCTACTAAAGATATCGATTAATAAGTATACCTAGTAGAAACATCAATTAATTAGAATATCTACTAGAGATATCGATTAATTAGTATACCTAGTAGAGACATCGATTAATTAGAATATCGACTAGGGATATCGATTAATTAGAATATCTACTAGAGATATCGATTAAATAAAATATCTACTAGAGGTATCGATTAATTAGTATACCTAGTAGAGATATCGATTAATTAGTATACCTACTAGAGATATCGATTAATTAGAATATCGACTAGAGATATCGATTATTAAAAATATCGACTAGAGATATCGATTAATAAGTATACCTACTAGAGATATCGATTAATTAGTATACCTACTAGGGATATCGATTAATTAGAATATCTACTAGAGATATCGATTAATTAGTATACCTACTAAAGATATCGATTAATTAAAATATCGACTAGAGATATATATCAATTCGAATATCGACTAGAGATATCGATTAATTAGAATATCTACTAGAGATATTGATTAATTAAAATATCAACTAGAGATATCGATTAATTAGAATATCTACTAGGGATATCGATTAATTAGAATATCTACTAGAGATATCGATTAATTAGTATACATACTAGAGATATCGATTAATTAGTATATTTACTAGAGATATCAATTAATTAGTATACCTACCCGAGATATCGATTAATTTGAATATCGACTAAAGATATCGAATAATTAGTATAAATACTAGATATATCGATTAATTAAAATATCGACTAGAGATATCGATTGATTAGTATACCTAGAAGAGACATCGATATATTAGAATATCGACTAGAGGTATCGATTAATTAGTATACCTACTAGAGATATCGATTAATTAGTATACCTACTAGAGATATCGATTAATTAGAATATCGACTAGAGATATCGATTATTAAAAATATCGACTAGAGGTATCGATTAATTAGTATACCTACTAGAGATATCGATTAATAAGTATACCTACTAAAGATATCGATTAATTAGTATACTTACTAGAGATATCGATTAATAAGTATACCTACTAGAGATATCGATTAATTAGAATACCTACTAGAGATATCGATTAATTAGTATACCTACTAGAGATATCGATTAATTAGAATATCGACTAGGGATATCGATTAATTAGAATATCTACTAGAGATATCGATTAATAAGTATACCTAGTAGAAACATCAATTAATTAGAATATCTACTAGAGATATCGATTAATTAGAATATCGACTAGGGATATCGATAAATTAGAATATCTACTAGAGATATCGATTAAATAAAATATCTACTAGAGGTATCGATTAATTAGTATACCTAGTAGAGATATCGATTAATTAGTATACCTACTAGAGATATCGAATAATTAGTATTCCTATTAGAGATATCGATTAATTAGAATATCTACTAGAGTTATCGATGAATTAGAATATCGACTAGAGATATCGATTAATTAGAATATCTACAAGCGATATCGATTAATTAGAATATCGACTATGGATATCGATTAATTAGTATACCTAGTACAGATATCGATTAATTAGACTATCTGCTAGAGATATCGATTAATTAGTATACCTACTAGATATATCGATTTATTAGTATACCTACTAGAGATATCAATTAACTAGTATACCTACTAGAGATATCGATTAATTAGTATACCTACTAGAGATATCGATTAATTAGAATATCGACTAGAGATATCGATTATTAAGAATATCGACTAGATATATCGATTAATAAGTATACCTACTAGAGATGTATATTAATTAGAATATCTATAAGAGATATCGATTAATTAGTATACCTACTAGAGATATCGATTAATTAGTATACCTACTAGAGATATCGATTAATTAGAATATCTACAAGCGATATCGATTAATTAGAATATCGACTATGGATATCGATTAATTAGTATACCTAGTACAGATATCGATTAATTAGAATATCTGCTAGAGATATCGATTAATTAGTATACCTACTAGAGATATCGATTAATTAAAATATCGACTAGAGATATCGATTAATTAGAATATCTACTAGGGATATCGATTAATTAGAATATCTACTAGAGATATCGATTAATTAGTATATTTACTAGAGATATCAATTAATTAGTATACCTACCAGAGATATCGATTAATTAGAATATCGACTAGGGATATCGATTAATTAGAATATCTACTAGAGATATCGATTAAATAAAATATCTACTAGAGGTATCGATTAATTAGTATACCTAGTAGAGATATCGATTAATTAGTATATTTACTAGAGATATCGATTAATTAGTATACCTACTAAAGATATCGATTAATTAGTATACCTACTAGAGATGTATATTAATTAGAATATCTATAAGAGATATCGATTAATTAGTATACCTACTAGAGATATCGATTAATTAGTATACCTACTAGAGATATCGATTAATTAGTATATTTACTAGAGATATCGATTAATTAGTATACCTACTAGTGACATCGATTGATTAGTATACCTACTAGAGATATCGATTGATTAGTATTCTTAGTAGAGACATCGATTAATCAGAATAGCGACTAGAGATATCGATTAATTTGTATACATAGTAGAGATATCGATTAATTAGTATACCTACTAGAGATATCGATTAATATGAATATCGACTAGAGATATCGATTCATTAGAATATCTACTAGAGGTATCGATTAATTTGTATACCTACTAGGGATATCGATTAATTAGTATACCTAGTAGAGACATCGATTAATTAGAATATCGACTAGAGATATCGATTAATTAGAATATCTACTAGAGATATTGATTAATTAAAATATCGACTAGAGATATCAATTAATTTGTATACCTACTAGGGATATCGATTAATTAGTATACCTAGTAGAGACATCGATTAATTAGAATATCGACTAGAGATTTCGATTAATTAGAATATCTACTAGAGATATTGATAAATTAAAATATCGACTAGAGATATCAATTAATTAGTATACCTACTAAAGATATCGATTATTTAGTATACCTACTAGATATATCGATTTATTAGTATACCTACTAGAGATATCAATTAACTAGTATACCTACTAGAGATATCGATTAATTAGTATACCTACTAGAGATATCGATTAATTAGAATATCGACTAGAGATATCGATTATTAAGAATATCGACTAGATATATCGATTAATAAGTATACCTACTAGAGATATCGATTAATTAGTATACCTACTAGAGATATCGATTAATTAGTATACCTACTAGAGATATCGATTAATTAGTATTCTTAGTAGAGACATCGATTAATCAGAATAGCGACAAGAGATATCGATTAATTTGTATACATAGTAGAGATATCGATTAATTAGTATACCTACTAGAGATATCGATTAATATAAATATCGACTAGAGATATCGATTCATTAGAATATCTACTAGAGGTATCGATTAATTTGTATACCTACTAGGGATATCGATTAATTAGTATACCTAGTAGAGACATCGATTAATTAGAATATCGACTAAAGATATCGATTAATAAGTATACCTACTAAAGATATCGATTAATTAGTATACCTACTAAAGATATCGATTAATTAGTATACTAAAGATATCGATTAATTAGTATACTAAAGATATCGATTAATTAGTATACCTACTTAAGATATCGATTAATTAGTATACCTATTAGAGATATCGATTAATTAGTATATTTACTAGAGATATCGATTAATTAGTATACCTACCAGAGATATCGATTAATTTGAATATCGACTAAAGATATCGAATAAATAGTATACCTACTAGATATATCGATTAATTAGAATATCTAGTAGTGGTATCGATTAATTAGTATACCTACTAGAGATATCGATTAATTTGAATATCGACTAGGGATATCGATAAATTAGAATATCTACTAGAGATATCGATTAAATAAAATATCTACTAGAGGTATCGATTAATTAGTATACCTAGTAGAGATATCGATTAATTAGTATACCTACTAGAGATATCGAATAATTAGTATTCCTATTAGAGATATCGGTTAATTAGAATATCTACTAGAGTTATCGATGAATTAGAATATCGACTAGAGATATCGATTAATTAGAATATCTACAAGCGATATCGATTAATTAGAATATCGACTATGGATATCGATTAATTAGTATACCTAGTACAGATATCGATTAATTAGAATATCTGCTAGAGATATCGATTAATTAGTATACCTACTAGAGATATCGATTAATTAAAATATCGACTAGAGATATCGATTAATTAGAATATCTACTAGGGATATCGATTAATTAGAATATCTACTAGAGATATCGATTAATTAGTATATTTACTAGAGATATCAATTAATTAATATACCTACCAGAGATATCGATTAATTTGAATATCGACTAAAGAAATCGAATAATTAGTATACCTACTAGATATATCGATTAATTAAAATATCGACTAGAGATATCGATTGATTAGTATACCTAGAAGAGACATCGATATATTAGAATATCGACTAGAGGTATCGATTAATTAGTATACCTACTAGAGATATCGATTAATTAGTATACCTACTAGAGATATCGATTAATTAGTATACCTACTAGAGATATCGATTAATTAGAATATCGACTAGAGATATCGATTATTAAGAATATCGACTAGAGATATCGATTAATAAGTATACCTACTAGAGATATCGATTAATTAGTATACCTACTAGAGATATCGATTAATTAGTATACCTACTAGAGATATCGATTAATTAGAATATCGACTAGGGATATCGATTAATTAGTATACCTACTAGAGATATAAATTAATTAGTATATTTACTAGAGATATCGATTAATTAGTATACCTACTAAAGATATCGATTAATTAGTATACCTACTAGAGATGTATATTAATTAGAATATCTATAAGAGATATCGATTAATTAGTATACCTACTAGAGATATCGATTAATTAGTATACCTACTAGAGATATCGATTAATTAGTATATTTACTAGAGATATCGATTAATTAGTATACCTACTAGTGACATCGATTGATTAGTATACCTACTAGAGATATCGATTGATTAGTATTCTTAGTAGAGACATCGATTAATCAGAATAGCGACTAGAGATATCGATTAATTTGTATACATAGTAGAGATATCGATTAATTAGTATACCTACTAGAGATATCGATTAATATGAATATCGACTAGAGATATCGATTCATTAGAATATCTACTAGAGGTATCGATTAATTTGTATACCTACTAGGGATATCGATTAATTAGTATACCTAGTAGAGACATCAATTAATTAGAATATCGACTAGAGATATCGATTAATTAGAATATCTACTAGAGATATTGATTAATTAAAATATCGACTAGAGATATCAATTAATTTGTATACCTACTAGGGATATCGATTAATTAGTATACCTAGTAGAGACATCGATTAATTAGAATATCGACTAGAGATTTCGATTAATTAGAATATCTACTAGAGATATTGATAAATTAAAATATCGACTAGAGATATCAATTAATTAGTATACCTACTAAAGATATCGATTATTTAGTATACCTACTAGATATATCGATTTATTAGTATACCTACTAGAGATATCAATTAACTAGTATACCTACTAGAGATATCGATTAATTAGTATACCTACTAGAGATATCGATTAATTAGAATATCGACTAGAGATATCGATTATTAAGAATATCGACTAGATATATCGATTAATAAGTATACCTACTAGAGATATCGATTAATTAGTATACCTACTAGAGATATCGATTAATTAGTATACCTACTAGAGATATCGATTAATTAGTATTCTTAGTAGAGACATCGATTAATCAGAATAGCGACAAGAGATATCGATTAATTTGTATACATAGTAGAGATATCGATTAATTAGTATACCTACTAGAGATATCGATTAATATAAATATCGACTAGAGATATCGATTCATTAGAATATCTACTAGAGGTATCGATTAATTTGTATACCTACTAGGGATATCGATTAATTAGTATACCTAGTAGAGACATCGATTAATTAGAATATCGACTAAAGATATCGATTAATAAGTATACCTACTAAAGATATCGATTAATTAGTATACCTACTAAAGATATCGATTAATTAGTATACTAAAGATATCGATTAATTAGTATACTAAAGATATCGATTAATTAGTATACCTACTTAAGATATCGATTAATTAGTATACCTATTAGAGATATCGATTAATTAGTATATTTACTAGAGATATCGATTAATTAGTATACCTACCAGAGATATCGATTAATTTGAATATCGACTAAAGATATCGAATAAATAGTATACCTACTAGATATATCGATTAATTAGAATATCTAGTAGTGGTATCGATTAATTAGTATACCTACTAGAGATATCGATTAATTAGAATATCGACTAGGGATATCGATAAATTAGAATATCTACTAGAGATATCGATTAAATAAAATATCTACTAGAGGTATCGATTAATTAGTATACCTAGTAGAGATATCGATTAATTAGTATACCTACTAGAGATATCGAATAATTAGTATTCCTATTAGAGATATCGATTAATTAGAATATCTACTAGAGTTATCGATGAATTAGAATATCGACTAGAGATATCGATTAATTAGAATATCTACAAGCGATATCGATTAATTAGAATATCGACTATGGATATCGATTAATTAGTATACCTAGTACAGATATCGATTAATTAGAATATCTGCTAGAGATATCGATTAATTAGTATACCTACTAGAGATATCGATTAATTAAAATATCGACTAGAGATATCGATTAATTAGAATATCTACTAGGGATATCGATTAATTAGAATATCTACTAGAGATATCGATTAATTAGTATATTTACTAGAGATATCAATTAATTAGTATACCTACCAGAGATATCGATTAATTTGAATATCGACTAAAGAAATCGAATAATTAGTATACCTACTAGATATATCGATTAATTAAAATATCGACTAGAGATATCGATTGATTAGTATACCTAGAAGAGACATCGATATATTAGAATATCGACTAGAGGTATCGATTAATTAGTATACCTACTAGAGATATCGATTAATTAGTATACCTACTAGAGATATCGATTAATTAGTATACCTACTAGAGATATCGATTAATTAGAATATCTAGTAGTGGTATCGATTAATTAGTATACCTACTAGAGATATCGATTAATTAGTATACCTAGTAGAGACATCGATTAATTAGAATATCGGCTAGAGATATCGATTATTAAAAATATCGACTAAAGATATCGATTAATTAGTATACCTACTAAAGATATCGATTAATTAGAATACCTACTAGAGATATCGATTAATTAGTATACCTACTAGAGATATCGATTAATTAGAATATCGACTAGGGATATCGATTAATTAGAATATCTACTAGAGATATCGATTAATTAGTATACCTACTAGAGATATCGATTAATTAAAATATCGACTAGAGATATCAATTAATTAGTATACCTACCCGAGATATCGATTAATTTGAATATCGACTAAAGATATCGAATAATTAGTATACCTACTAGATATATCGATTAATTAAAATATCGACTAGAGATATCGATTGATTAGTATACCTAGAAGAGACATCGATATATTAGAATATCGACTAGAGGTATCGATTAATTAGTATACCTACTAGAGATATCGATTAATTAGTATACCTACTAGAGATATCGATTAATTAGAATATCGACTAGAGATATCGATTATTAAAAATATCGACTAGAGATATCGATTAATAAGTATACCTACTAGAGATATCGATTAATTAGTATACCTACTAGGGATATCGATTAATAAGTGTACTTACTAGAGATATCGATTAAGTAGTATACCTACTAAAGATATCGATTAATTAGAATATCGACTAAAGGTATCGATTATTAAAAATATCGACTAAAGATATCGATTAATAAGTATACCTACTAAAGATATCGATTAATTAGTATACTTACTAGAGATATCGATTAATAAGTATACCTACTAGAGATATCGAATAATTAGTATACCTACTAGATATATCGATTAATTAAAATATCGACTAGAGATATCGATTGATTAGTATACCTAGAAGAGACATCGATGTATTAGAATATCGACTAGAGGTATCGATTAATTAGTATACCTACTAGAGATATCGATTAATTAGTATACCTACTAGAGATATCGATTAATTAGAATACCTACTAGAGATATCGATTAATTAGTATACCTACTAGAGATATCGATTAATTAGAATATCGACTAGGGATATCGATTAATTAGAATATCTACTAGAGATATCGATTAATTAGTATACCTACTAGAGATAGCGATTAAATAGAATATCGACTAGGGATATCGATTAATTAGAATATCTACTAAAGATATCGATTAATAAGTATACCTAGTAGAAACATCAATTAATTAGAATATCTACTAGAGATATCGATTAATTAGTATACCTAGTAGAGACATCGATTAATTAGAATATCGACTAGGGATATCGATTAATTAGAATATCTACTAGAGATATCGATTAAATAAAATATCTACTAGAGGTATCGATTAATTAGTATACCTAGTAGAGATATCGATTAATTAGTATACCTACTAGAGATATCGAATAATTAGTATTCCTATTAGAGATATCGATTAATTATAATATCTACTAGAGTTATCGATGAATTAGAATATCGACTAGAGATATCGATTAATTAGAATATCTACAAGCGATATCGATTAATTAGAATATCGACTATGGATATCGATTAATTAGTATACCTAGTACAGATATCGATTAATTAGAATATCTGCTAGAGATATCGATTAATTAGTATACCTACTAGAGATATCGATTAATTAAAATATCGACTAGAGATATATATCAATTCGAATATCGACTAGAGATATCGATTAATTAGAATATCTACTAGAGATATTGATTAATTAAAATATCGACTAGAGATATCGATTAATTAGAATATCTACTAGGGATATCGATTAATTAGAATATCTACTAGAGATATCGATTAATTAGTATACATACTAGAGATATCGATTAATTAGTATATTTACTAGAGATATCAATTAATTAGTATACCTACCAGAGATATCGATTAATTTGAATATCGACTAAAGATATCGAATAATTAGTATACCTACTAGATATATCGATTAATTAAAATATCGACTAGAGATATCGATTGATTAGTATACCTAGAAGAGACATCGATATATTAGAATATCGACTAGAGGTATCGATTAATTAGTATACCTACTAGAGATATCGATTAATTAGTATACCTACTAGAGATATCGATTAATTAGTATACCTACTAGAGATATCGATTAATTAGAATATCGACTAGAGATATCGATTATTAAGAATATCGACTAGAGATATCGATTAATAAGTATACCTACTAGAGATATCGATTAATTAGTATACCTACTAGAGATATCGATTAATTAGTATACCTACTAGAGATATCGATTAATTAGAATATCGACTAGGGATATCGATTAATTAGTATACCTACTAGAGATATAAATTAATTAGTATATTTACTAGAGATATCGATTAATTAGTATACCTACTAAAGATATCGATTAATTAGTATACCTACTAGAGATGTATATTAATTAGAATATCTATAAGAGATATCGATTAATTAGTATACCTACTAGAGATATCGATTAATTAGTATACCTACTAGAGATATCGATTAATTAGTATATTTACTAGAGATATCGATTAATTAGTATACCTACTAGTGACATCGATTGATTAGTATACCTACTAGAGATATCGATTGATTAGTATTCTTAGTAGAGACATCGATTAATCAGAATAGCGACTAGAGATATCGATTAATTTGTATACATAGTAGAGATATCGATTAATTAGTATACCTACTAGAGATATCGATTAATATGAATATCGACTAGAGATATCGATTCATTAGAATATCTACTAGAGGTATCGATTAATTTGTATACCTACTAGGGATATCGATTAATTAGTATACCTAGTAGAGACATCGATTAATTAGAATATCGACTAGAGATATCGATTAATTAGAATATCTACTAGAGATATTGATTAATTAAAATATCGACTAGAGATATCAATTAATTTGTATACCTACTAGGGATATCGATTAATTAGTATACCTAGTAGAGACATCGATTAATTAGAATATCGACTAGAGATTTCGATTAATTAGAATATCTACTAGAGATATTGATAAATTAAAATATCGACTAGAGATATCAATTAATTAGTATACCTACTAAAGATATCGATTATTTAGTATACCTACTAGATATATCGATTTATTAGTATACCTACTAGAGATATCAATTAACTAGTATACCTACTAGAGATATCGATTAATTAGTATACCTACTAGAGATATCGATTAATTAGAATATCGACTAGAGATATCGATTATTAAGAATATCGACTAGATATATCGATTAATAAGTATACCTACTAGAGATATCGATTAATTAGTATACCTACTAGAGATATCGATTAATTAGTATACCTACTAGAGATATCGATTAATTAGTATTCTTAGTAGAGACATCGATTAATCAGAATAGCGACAAGAGATATCGATTAATTTGTATACATAGTAGAGATATCGATTAATTAGTATACCTACTAGAGATATCGATTAATATAAATATCGACTAGAGATATCGATTCATTAGAATATCTACTAGAGGTATCGATTAATTTGTATACCTACTAGGGATATCGATTAATTAGTATACCTAGTAGAGACATCGATTAATTAGAATATCGACTAAAGATATCGATTAATAAGTATACCTACTAAAGATATCGATTAATTAGTATACCTACTAAAGATATCGATTAATTAGTATACTAAAGATATCGATTAATTAGTATACTAAAGATATCGATTAATTAGTATACCTACTTAAGATATCGATTAATTAGTATACCTATTAGAGATATCGATTAATTAGTATATTTACTAGAGATATCGATTAATTAGTATACCTACCAGAGATATCGATTAATTTGAATATCGACTAAAGATATCGAATAAATAGTATACCTACTAGATATATCGATTAATTAGAATATCTAGTAGTGGTATCGATTAATTAGTATACCTACTAGAGATATCGATTAATTAGAATATCGACTAGGGATATCGATAAATTAGAATATCTACTAGAGATATCGATTAAATAAAATATCTACTAGAGGTATCGATTAATTAGTATACCTAGTAGAGATATCGATTAATTAGTATACCTACTAGAGATATCGAATAATTAGTATTCCTATTAGAGATATCGATTAATTAGAATATCTACTAGAGTTATCGATGAATTAGAATATCGACTAGAGATATCGATTAATTAGAATATCTACAAGCGATATCGATTAATTAGAATATCGACTATGGATATCGATTAATTAGTATACCTAGTACAGATATCGATTAATTAGAATATCTGCTAGAGATATCGATTAATTAGTATACCTACTAGAGATATCGATTAATTAAAATATCGACTAGAGATATCGATTAATTAGAATATCTACTAGGGATATCGATTAATTAGAATATCTACTAGAGATATCGATTAATTAGTATATTTACTAGAGATATCAATTAATTAGTATACCTACCAGAGATATCGATTAATTTGAATATCGACTAAAGAAATCGAATAATTAGTATACCTACTAGATATATCGATTAATTAAAATATCGACTAGAGATATCGATTGATTAGTATACCTAGAAGAGACATCGATATATTAGAATATCGACTAGAGGTATCGATTAATTAGTATACCTACTAGAGATATCGATTAATTAGTATACCTACTAGAGATATCGATTAATTAGTATACCTACTAGAGATATCGATTAATTAGAATATCTAGTAGTGGTATCGATTAATTAGTATACCTACTAGAGATATCGATTAATTAGTATACCTAGTAGAGACATCGATTAATTAGAATATCGGCTAGAGATATCGATTATTAAAAATATCGACTAAAGATATCGATTAATTAGTATACCTACTAAAGATATCGATTAATTAGAATACCTACTAGAGATATCGATTAATTAGTATACCTACTAGAGATATCGATTAATTAGAATATCGACTAGGGATATCGATTAATTAGAATATCTACTAGAGATATCGATTAATTAGTATACCTACTAGAGATATCGATTAATTAAAATATCGACTAGAGATATCAATTAATTAGTATACCTACCCGAGATATCGATTAATTTGAATATCGACTAAAGATATCGAATAATTAGTATACCTACTAGATATATCGATTAATTAAAATATCGACTAGAGATATCGATTGATTAGTATACCTAGAAGAGACATCGATATATTAGAATATCGACTAGAGGTATCGATTAATTAGTATACCTACTAGAGATATCGATTAATTAGTATACCTACTAGCGATATCGATTAATTAGAATATCGACTAGAGATATCGATTATTAAAAATATCGACTAGAGATATCGATTAATAAGTATACCTACTAGAGATATCGATTAATTAGTATACCTACTAGGGATATCGATTAATAAGTGTACTTACTAGAGATATCGATTAAGTAGTATACCTACTAAAGATATCGATTAATTAGAATATCGACTAAAGGTATCGATTATTAAAAATATCGACTAAAGATATCGATTAATAAGTATACCTACTAAAGATATCGATTAATTAGTATACTTACTAGAGATATCGATTAATAAGTATACCTACTAGAGATATCGAATAATTAGTATACCTACTAGATATATCGATTAATTAAAATATCGACTAGAGATATCGATTGATTAGTATACCTAGAAGAGACATCGATGTATTAGAATATCGACTAGAGGTATCGATTAATTAGTATACCTACTAGAGATATCGATTAATTAGTATACCTACTAGAGATATCGATTAATTAGAATACCTACTAGAGATATCGATTAATTAGTATACCTACTAGAGATATCGATTAATTAGAATATCGACTAGGGATATCGATTAATTAGAATATCTACTAGAGATATCGATTAATTAGTATACCTACTAGAGATAGCGATTAAATAGAATATCGACTAGGGATATCGATTAATTAGAATATCTACTAAAGATATCGATTAATAAGTATACCTAGTAGAAACATCAATTAATTAGAATATCTACTAGAGATATCGATTAATTAGTATACCTAGTAGAGACATCGATTAATTAGAATATCGACTAGGGATATCGATTAATTAGAATATCTACTAGAGATATCGATTAAATAAAATATCTACTAGAGGTATCGATTAATTAGTATACCTAGTAGAGATATCGATTAATTAGTATACCTACTAGAGATATCGAATAATTAGTATTCCTATTAGAGATATCGATTAATTATAATATCTACTAGAGTTATCGATGAATTAGAATATCGACTAGAGATATCGATTAATTAGAATATCTACAAGCGATATCGATTAATTAGAATATCGACTATGGATATCGATTAATTAGTATACCTAGTACAGATATCGATTAATTAGAATATCTGCTAGAGATATCGATTAATTAGTATACCTACTAGAGATATCGATTAATTAAAATATCGACTAGAGATATATATCAATTCGAATATCGACTAGAGATATCGATTAATTAGAATATCTACTAGAGATATTGATTAATTAAAATATCGACTAGAGATATCGATTAATTAGAATATCTACTAGGGATATCGATTAATTAGAATATCTACTAGAGATATCGATTAATTAGTATACATACTAGAGATATCGATTAATTAGTATATTTACTAGAGATATCAATTAATTAGTATACCTACCAGAGATATCGATTAATTTGAATATCGACTAAAGATATCGAATAATTAGTATACCTACTAGATATATCGATTAATTAAAATATCGACTAGAGATATCGATTGATTAGTATACCTAGAAGAGACATCGATATATTAGAATATCGACTAGAGGTATCGATTAATTAGTATACCTACTAGAGATATCGATTAATTAGTATACCTACTAGAGATATCGATTAATTAGAATATCTAGTAGTGGTATCGATTAATTAGTATACCTACTAGAGATATCGATTAATTAGTATACCTAGTAGAGACATCGATTAATTAGAATATCGACTAGAGATATCGATTAATTAGAATATCGACTAGAGATATCGATTAATTAGAATATCGACTAATTGTAATATCGACTAGAGATATTGATTAATTAGTATACCTACTAGAGTTATCGATTAATTAGTATACCTACTAGGGATATCGATTAATTAGATTATCTACTAAAGATATCGATTAATTAGAATACCTACTAGAGATATCGATTAATTAGAATATCGACTAGAGATATCGATTAATTAGTATACCTAGTAGAGACATCGATTAATTAGAATATCGACTAGGGATATCGATTAATTAGAATATCTACTAGAGATATCGATTAATTAGTATACCTAGTAGAGACATCGATTAATTAGAATATCGACTAGGGATATCGATTAATTAGAATATCTACTAGAGATATCGATTAAATAAAATATCTACTAGAGGTATCGATTAATTAGTATACCTAGTAGAGATATCGATTAATTAGTATACCTACTAGAGATATCGATTAATTAGAATATCGACTAGAGATATCGATTAATTAGTATATTTACAAGATATATCGATTTATTAGTATACCTACTAGAGATATCAATTAATTAGTATACCTACTAGAGATATCGATTAATTAGAATATCTACTAGAGATATCGATTAATTTGTATACCTACTAGAGATATCGATTAAATAAAATATCTACTAGAGGTATAGATTAATTAGAATATATACTATAAATATCGATTAATTAGAATACCTACTAGAGATATCGATTAATTAGTATACCTACTAGAGATATCGATTAATTAGAATATCGACTAGGGATATCGATTAATTAGTATACCTACTAGAGATATAAATTAATTAGTATATTTACTAGAGATATCGATTAATTAGTATACCTACTAAAAATATCGATTAATTAGTATACCTACTAGAGATGTATATTAATTAGAATATCTATAAGAGATATCGATTAATTAGTATACCTACTAGAGATATCGATTAATTAGTATACCTACTAGAGATATCGATTAATTAGTATATTTACTAGAGATATCGATTAATTAGTATACCTACTAGTGACATCGATTGATTAGTATACCTACTAGAGATATCGATTGATTAGTATTCTTAGTAGAGACATCGATTAATCAGAATAGCGACTAGAGATATCGATTAATTTGTATACATAGTAGAGATATCGATTAATTAGTATACCTACTAGAGATATCGATTACTATGAATATCGACTAGAGATATCGATTCATTAGAATATCTACTAGAGGTATCGATTAATTTGTATACCTACTAGGGATATCGATTAATTAGTATACCTAGTAGAGACATCGATTAATTAGAATATCGACTAGAGATATCGATTAATTAGAATATCTACTAGAGATATTGATTAATTAAAATATCGACTAGAGATATCAATTAATTTGTATACCTACTAGGGATATCGATTAATTAGTATACCTAGTAGAGACATCGATTAATTAGAATATCGACTAGAGATTTCGATTAATTAGAATATCTACTAGAGATATTGATAAATTAAAATATCGACTAGAGATATCAATTAATTAGTATACCTACTAAAGATATCGATTATTTAGTATACCTACTAGATATATCGATTTATTAGTATACCTACTAGAGATATCAATTAACTAGTATACCTACTAGAGTTATCGATTAATTAGTATACCTACTAGAGATATCGATTAATTAGAATATCTACAAGCGATATCGATTAATTAGAATATCGACTATGGATATCGATTAATTAGTATACCTAGTACAGATATCGATTAATTAGAATATCTGCTAGAGATATCGATTAATTAGTATACCTACTAGAGATATCGATTAATTAAAATATCGACTAGAGATATCGATTAATTAGAATATCTACTAGGGATATCGATTAATTAGAATATCTACTAGAGATATCGATTAATTAGTATATTTACTAGAGATATCAATTAATTAGTATACCTACCAGAGATATCGATTAATTTGAATATCGACTAAAGAAATCGAATAATTAGTATACCTACTAGATATATCGATTAATTAAAATATCGACTAGAGATATCGATTGATTAGTATACCTAGAAGAGACATCGATATATTAGAATATCGACTAGAGGTATCGATTAATTAGTATACCTACTAGAGATATCGATTAATTAGTATACCTACTAGAGATATCGATTAATTAGTATACCTACTAGAGATATCGATTAATTAGAATATCTAGTAGTGGTATCGATTAATTAGTATACCTACTAGAGATATCGATTAATTAGTATACCTAGTAGAGACATCGATTAATTAGAATATCGGCTAGAGATATCGATTATTAAAAATATCGACTAAAGATATCGATTAATTAGTATACCTACTAAAGATATCGATTAATTAGAATACCTACTAGAGATATCGATTAATTAGTATACCTACTAGAGATATCGATTAATTAGAATATCGACTAGGGATATCGATTAATTAGAATATCTACTAGAGATATCGATTAATTAGTATACCTACTAGAGATATCGATTAATTAAAATATCGACTAGAGATATCAATTAATTAGTATACCTACCCGAGATATCGATTAATTTGAATATCGACTAAAGATATCGAATAATTAGTATACCTACTAGATATATCGATTAATTAAAATATCGACTAGAGATATCGATTGATTAGTATACCTAGAAGAGACATCGATATATTAGAATATCGACTAGAGGTATCGATTAATTAGTATACCTACTAGAGATATCGATTAATTAGTATACCTACTAGCGATATCGATTAATTAGAATATCGACTAGAGATATCGATTATTAAAAATATCGACTAGAGATATCGATTAATAAGTATACCTACTAGAGATATCGATTAATTAGTATACCTACTAGGGATATCGATTAATAAGTGTACTTACTAGAGATATCGATTAAGTAGTATACCTACTAAAGATATCGATTAATTAGAATATCGACTAAAGGTATCGATTATTAAAAATATCGACTAAAGATATCGATTAATAAGTATACCTACTAAAGATATCGATTAATTAGTATACTTACTAGAGATATCGATTAATAAGTATACCTACTAGAGATATCGAATAATTAGTATACCTACTAGATATATCGATTAATTAAAATATCGACTAGAGATATCGATTGATTAGTATACCTAGAAGAGACATCGATGTATTAGAATATCGACTAGAGGTATCGATTAATTAGTATACCTACTAGAGATATCGATTAATTAGTATACCTACTAGAGATATCGATTAATTAGAATACCTACTAGAGATATCGATTAATTAGTATACCTACTAGAGATATCGATTAATTAGAATATCGACTAGGGATATCGATTAATTAGAATATCTACTAGAGATATCGATTAATTAGTATACCTACTAGAGATAGCGATTAAATAGAATATCGACTAGGGATATCGATTAATTAGAATATCTACTAAAGATATCGATTAATAAGTATACCTAGTAGAAACATCAATTAATTAGAATATCTACTAGAGATATCGATTAATTAGTATACCTAGTAGAGACATCGATTAATTAGAATATCGACTAGGGATATCGATTAATTAGAATATCTACTAGAGATATCGATTAAATAAAATATCTACTAGAGGTATCGATTAATTAGTATACCTAGTAGAGATATCGATTAATTAGTATACCTACTAGAGATATCGAATAATTAGTATTCCTATTAGAGATATCGATTAATTATAATATCTACTAGAGTTATCGATGAATTAGAATATCGACTAGAGATATCGATTAATTAGAATATCTACAAGCGATATCGATTAATTAGAATATCGACTATGGATATCGATTAATTAGTATACCTAGTACAGATATCGATTAATTAGAATATCTGCTAGAGATATCGATTAATTAGTATACCTACTAGAGATATCGATTAATTAAAATATCGACTAGAGATATATATCAATTCGAATATCGACTAGAGATATCGATTAATTAGAATATCTACTAGAGATATTGATTAATTAAAATATCGACTAGAGATATCGATTAATTAGAATATCTACTAGGGATATCGATTAATTAGAATATCTACTAGAGATATCGATTAATTAGTATACATACTAGAGATATCGATTAATTAGTATATTTACTAGAGATATCAATTAATTAGTATACCTACCAGAGATATCGATTAATTTGAATATCGACTAAAGATATCGAATAATTAGTATACCTACTAGATATATCGATTAATTAAAATATCGACTAGAGATATCGATTGATTAGTATACCTAGAAGAGACATCGATATATTAGAATATCGACTAGAGGTATCGATTAATTAGTATACCTACTAGAGATATCGATTAATTAGTATACCTACTAGAGATATCGATTAATTAGAATATCTAGTAGTGGTATCGATTAATTAGTATACCTACTAGAGATATCGATTAATTAGTATACCTAGTAGAGACATCGATTAATTAGAATATCGACTAGAGATATCGATTAATTAGAATATCGACTAGAGATATCGATTAATTAGAATATCGACTAATTGTAATATCGACTAGAGATATTGATTAATTAGTATACCTACTAGAGTTATCGATTAATTAGTATACCTACTAGGGATATCGATTAATTAGATTATCTACTAAAGATATCGATTAATTAGAATACCTACTAGAGATATCGATTAATTAGAATATCGACTAGAGATATCGATTAATTAGTATACCTAGTAGAGACATCGATTAATTAGAATATCGACTAGGGATATCGATTAATTAGAATATCTACTAGAGATATCGATTAATTAGTATACCTAGTAGAGACATCGATTAATTAGAATATCGACTAGGGATATCGATTAATTAGAATATCTACTAGAGATATCGATTAAATAAAATATCTACTAGAGGTATCGATTAATTAGTATACCTAGTAGAGATATCGATTAATTAGTATACCTACTAGAGATATCGATTAATTAGAATATCGACTAGAGATATCGATTAATTAGTATATTTACAAGATATATCGATTTATTAGTATACCTACTAGAGATATCAATTAATTAGTATACCTACTAGAGATATCGATTAATTAGAATATCTACTAGAGATATCGATTAATTTGTATACCTACTAGAGATATCGATTAAATAAAATATCTACTAGAGGTATAGATTAATTAGAATATATACTATAAATATCGATTAATTAGAATACCTACTAGAGATATCGATTAATTAGTATACCTACTAGAGATATCGATTAATTAGAATATCGACTAGGGATATCGATTAATTAGTATACCTACTAGAGATATAAATTAATTAGTATATTTACTAGAGATATCGATTAATTAGTATACCTACTAAAAATATCGATTAATTAGTATACCTACTAGAGATGTATATTAATTAGAATATCTATAAGAGATATCGATTAATTAGTATACCTACTAGAGATATCGATTAATTAGTATACCTACTAGAGATATCGATTAATTAGTATATTTACTAGAGATATCGATTAATTAGTATACCTACTAGTGACATCGATTGATTAGTATACCTACTAGAGATATCGATTGATTAGTATTCTTAGTAGAGACATCGATTAATCAGAATAGCGACTAGAGATATCGATTAATTTGTATACATAGTAGAGATATCGATTAATTAGTATACCTACTAGAGATATCGATTACTATGAATATCGACTAGAGATATCGATTCATTAGAATATCTACTAGAGGTATCGATTAATTTGTATACCTACTAGGGATATCGATTAATTAGTATACCTAGTAGAGACATCGATTAATTAGAATATCGACTAGAGATATCGATTAATTAGAATATCTACTAGAGATATTGATTAATTAAAATATCGACTAGAGATATCAATTAATTTGTATACCTACTAGGGATATCGATTAATTAGTATACCTAGTAGAGACATCGATTAATTAGAATATCGACTAGAGATTTCGATTAATTAGAATATCTACTAGAGATATTGATAAATTAAAATATCGACTAGAGATATCAATTAATTAGTATACCTACTAAAGATATCGATTATTTAGTATACCTACTAGATATATCGATTTATTAGTATACCTACTAGAGATATCAATTAACTAGTATACCTACTAGAGTTATCGATTAATTAGTATACCTACTAGAGATATCGATTAATTAGAATATCGACTAGAGATATCGATTATTAAGAATATCGACTAGATATATCGATTAATAAGTATACCTACTAGAGATATCGATTAATTAGTATACCTACTAGAGATATCGATTAATTAGTATACCTACTAGAGATATCGATTAATTAGTATTCTTAGTAGAGACATCGATTAATCAGAATAGCGACAAGAGATATCGATTAATTTGTATACATAGTAGAGATATCGATTAATTAGTATACCTACTAGAGATATCGATTAATATAAATATCGACTAGAGATATCGATTCATTAGAATATCTACTAGAGGTATCGATTAATTTGTATACCTACTAGGGATATCGATTAATTAGTATACCTAGTAGAGACATCGATTAATTAGAATATCGACTAAAGATATCGATTAATAAGTATACCTACTAAAGATATCGATTAATTAGTATACCTACTAAACATATCGATTATTAAGAATATCGACTAGATATATCGATTAATAAGTATACCTACTAGAGATATCGATTAATTAGTATACCTACTAGAGATATCGATTAATTAGTATACCTACTAGAGATATCGATTAATTAGTATTCTTAGTAGAGACATCGATTAATCAGAATAGCGACAAGAGATATCGATTAATTTGTATACATAGTAGAGATATCGATTAATTAGTATACCTACTAGAGATATCGATTAATATAAATATCGACTAGAGATATCGATTCATTAGAATATCTACTAGAGGTATCGATTAATTTGTATACCTACTAGGGATATCGATTAATTAGTATACCTAGTAGAGACATCGATTAATTAGAATATCGACTAAAGATATCGATTAATAAGTATACCTACTAAAGATATCGATTAATTAGTATACCTACTAAAGATATCGATTAATTAGTATACTAAAGATATCGATTAATTAGTATACTAAAGATATCGATTAATTAGTATACCTACTTAAGATATCGATTAATTAGTATACCTATTAGAGATATCGATTAATTAGTATATTTACTAGAGATATCGATTAATTAGTATACCTACCAGAGATATCGATTAATTTGAATATCGACTAAAGATATCGAATAAATAGTATACCTACTAGATATATCGATTAATTAGAATATCTAGTAGTGGTATCGATTAATTAGTATACCTACTAGAGATATCGATTAATTAGAATATCGACTAGGGATATCGATAAATTAGAATATCTACTAGAGATATCGATTAAATAAAATATCTACTAGAGGTATCGATTAATTAGTATACCTAGTAGAGATATCGATTAATTAGTATACCTACTAGAGATATCGAATAATTAGTATTCCTATTAGAGATATCGATTAATTAGAATATCTACTAGAGTTATCGATGAATTAGAATATCGACTAGAGATATCGATTAATTAGAATATCTACAAGCGATATCGATTAATTAGAATATCGACTATGGATATCGATTAATTAGTATACCTAGTACAGATATCGATTAATTAGAATATCTGCTAGAGATATCGATTAATTAGTATACCTACTAGAGATATCGATTAATTAAAATATCGACTAGAGATATCGATTAATTAGAATATCTACTAGGGATATCGATTAATTAGAATATCTACTAGAGATATCGATTAATTAGTATATTTACTAGAGATATCAATTAATTAGTATACCTACCAGAGATATCGATTAATTTGAATATCGACTAAAGAAATCGAATAATTAGTATACCTACTAGATATATCGATTAATTAAAATATCGACTAGAGATATCGATTGATTAGTATACCTAGAAGAGACATCGATATATTAGAATATCGACTAGAGGTATCGATTAATTAGTATACCTACTAGAGATATCGATTAATTAGTATACCTACTAGAGATATCGATTAATTAGTATACCTACTAGAGATATCGATTAATTAGAATATCGACTAGAGATATCGATTATTAAGAATATCGACTAGAGATATCGATTAATAAGTATACCTACTAGAGATATCGATTAATTAGTATACCTACTAGAGATATCGATTAATTAGTATACCTACTAGAGATATCGATTAATTAGAATATCGACTAGGGATATCGATTAATTAGTATACCTACTAGAGATATAAATTAATTAGTATATTTACTAGAGATATCGATTAATTAGTATACCTACTAAAGATATCGATTAATTAGTATACCTACTAGAGATGTATATTAATTAGAATATCTATAAGAGATATCGATTAATTAGTATACCTACTAGAGATATCGATTAATTAGTATACCTACTAGAGATATCGATTAATTAGTATATTTACTAGAGATATCGATTAATTAGTATACCTACTAGTGACATCGATTGATTAGTATACCTACTAGAGATATCGATTGATTAGTATTCTTAGTAGAGACATCGATTAATCAGAATAGCGACTAGAGATATCGATTAATTTGTATACATAGTAGAGATATCGATTAATTAGTATACCTACTAGAGATATCGATTAATATGAATATCGACTAGAGATATCGATTCATTAGAATATCTACTAGAGGTATCGATTAATTTGTATACCTACTAGGGATATCGATTAATTAGTATACCTAGTAGAGACATCGATTAATTAGAATATCGACTAGAGATATCGATTAATTAGAATATCTACTAGAGATATTGATTAATTAAAATATCGACTAGAGATATCAATTAATTTGTATACCTACTAGGGATATCGATTAATTAGTATACCTAGTAGAGACATCGATTAATTAGAATATCGACTAGAGATTTCGATTAATTAGAATATCTACTAGAGATATTGATAAATTAAAATATCGACTAGAGATATCAATTAATTAGTATACCTACTAAAGATATCGATTATTTAGTATACCTACTAGATATATCGATTTATTAGTATACCTACTAGAGATATCAATTAACTAGTATACCTACTAGAGATATCGATTAATTAGTATACCTACTAGAGATATCGATTAATTAGAATATCGACTAGAGATATCGATTATTAAGAATATCGACTAGATATATCGATTAATAAGTATACCTACTAGAGATATCGATTAATTAGTATACCTACTAGAGATATCGATTAATTAGTATACCTACTAGAGATATCGATTAATTAGTATTCTTAGTAGAGACATCGATTAATCAGAATAGCGACAAGAGATATCGATTAATTTGTATACATAGTAGAGATATCGATTAATTAGTATACCTACTAGAGATATCGATTAATATAAATATCGACTAGAGATATCGATTCATTAGAATATCTACTAGAGGTATCGATTAATTTGTATACCTACTAGGGATATCGATTAATTAGTATACCTAGTAGAGACATCGATTAATTAGAATATCGACTAAAGATATCGATTAATAAGTATACCTACTAAAGATATCGATTAATTAGTATACCTACTAAAGATATCGATTAATTAGTATACTAAAGATATCGATTAATTAGTATACTAAAGATATCGATTAATTAGTATACCTACTTAAGATATCGATTAATTAGTATACCTATTAGAGATATCGATTAATTAGTATATTTACTAGAGATATCGATTAATTAGTATACCTACCAGAGATATCGATTAATTTGAATATCGACTAAAGATATCGAATAAATAGTATACCTACTAGATATATCGATTAATTAGAATATCTAGTAGTGGTATCGATTAATTAGTATACCTACTAGAGATATCGATTAATTAGAATATCGACTAGGGATATCGATAAATTAGAATATCTACTAGAGATATCGATTAAATAAAATATCTACTAGAGGTATCGATTAATTAGTATACCTAGTAGAGATATCGATTAATTAGTATACCTACTAGAGATATCGAATAATTAGTATTCCTATTAGAGATATCGATTAATTAGAATATCTACTAGAGTTATCGATGAATTAGAATATCGACTAGAGATATCGATTAATTAGAATATCTACAAGCGATATCGATTAATTAGAATATCGACTATGGATATCGATTAATTAGTATACCTAGTACAGATATCGATTAATTAGAATATCTGCTAGAGATATCGATTAATTAGTATACCTACTAGAGATATCGATTAATTAAAATATCGACTAGAGATATCGATTAATTAGAATATCTACTAGGGATATCGATTAATTAGAATATCTACTAGAGATATCGATTAATTAGTATATTTACTAGAGATATCAATTAATTAGTATACCTACCAGAGATATCGATTAATTTGAATATCGACTAAAGAAATCGAATAATTAGTATACCTACTAGATATATCGATTAATTAAAATATCGACTAGAGATATCGATTGATTAGTATACCTAGAAGAGACATCGATATATTAGAATATCGACTAGAGGTATCGATTAATTAGTATACCTACTAGAGATATCGATTAATTAGTATACCTACTAGAGATATCGATTAATTAGAATATCTAGTAGTGGTATCGATTAATTAGTATACCTACTAGAGATATCGATCAATTAGTATACCTAGTATAGACATCGATTAATTAGAATATCGGCTAGAGATATCGATTATTAAAAATATCGACTAAAGATATCGATTAATAAGTATACCTACTAAAGATATCGATTAATTAGAATACCTACTAGAGATATCGATTAATTAGTATACCTACTAGAGATATCGATTAATTAGAATATCGACTAGGGATATCGATTAATTAGAATATCTACTAGAGATATCGATTAATTAGTATACCTACTAGAGATATCGATTAATTAAAATATCGACTAGAGATATCAATTAATTAGTATACCTACCCGAGATATCGATTAATTTGAATATCGACTAAAGATATCGAATAATTAGTATACCTACTAGATATATCGATTAATTAAAATATCGACTAGAGATATCGATTGATTAGTATACCTAGAAGAGACATCGATATATTAGAATATCGACTAGAGGTATCGATTAATTAGTATACCTACTAGAGATATCGATTAATTAGTATACCTACTAGAGATATCGATTAATTAGAATATCGACTAGAGATATCGATTATTAAAAATATCGACTAGAGATATCGATTAATAAGTATACCTACTAGAGATATCGATTAATTAGTATACCTACTAGGGATATCGATTAATAAGTATACTTACTAGAGATATCGATTAAGTAGTATACCTACTAAAGATATCGATTAATTAGAATATCGACTAAAGGTATCGATTATTAAAAATATCGACTAAAGATATCGATTAATAAGTATACCTACTAAAGATATCGATTAATTAGTATACTTACTAGAGATATCGATTAATAAGTATACCTACTAGAGATATCGAATAATTAGTATACCTACTAGATATATCGATTAATTAAAATATCGACTAGAGATATCGATTGATTAGTATACCTAGAAGAGACATCGATGTATTAGAATATCGACTAGAGGTATCGATTAATTAGTATACCTACTAGAGATATCGATTAATTAGTATACCTACTAGAGATATCGATTAATTAAAATACCTACTAGAGATATCGATTAATTAGTATACCCACTAGAGATATCGATTAATTAGAATATCGACTAGGGATATCGATTAATTAGAATATCTACTAGAGATATCGATTAATTAGTATACCTACTAGAGATAGCGATTAAATAGAATATCGACTAGGGATATCGATTAATTAGAATATCTACTAGAGATATCGATTAATAAGTATACCTAGTAGAAACATCAATTAATTAGAATATCTACTAGAGATATCGATTAATTAGTATACCTAGTAGAGACATCGATTAATTAGAATATCGACTAGGGATATCGATTAATTAGAATATCTACTAGAGATATTGATTAATTAAAATATCGACTAGAGATATCAATTAATTTGTTTACCTACTAGGGATATCGATTAATTAGTATACCTAGTAGAGACATCGATTAATTAGAATATCGACTAGAGATTTCGATTAATTAGAATATCTACTAGAGATATTGATAAATTAAAATATCGACTAGAGATATCAATTAATTAGTATACCTACTAAAGATATCGATTATTTAGTATACCTACTAGATATATCGATTTATTAGTATACCTACTAGAGATATCAATTAACTAGTATACCTACTAGAGATATCGATTAATTAGTATACCTACTAGAGATATCGATTAATTAGAATATCGACTAGAGATATCGATTATTAAGAATATCGACTAGATATATCGATTAATAAGTATACCTACTAGAGATATCGATTAATTAGTATACCTACTAGAGATATCGATTAATTAGTATACCTACTAGAGATATCGATTAATTAGTATTCTTAGTAGAGACATCGATTAATCAGAATAGCGACAAGAGATATCGATTAATTTGTATACATAGTAGAGATATCGATTAATTAGTATACCTACTAGAGATATCGATTAATATAAATATCGACTAGAGATATCGATTCATTAGAATATCTACTAGAGGTATCGATTAATTTGTATACCTACTAGGGATATCGATTAATTAGTATACCTAGTAGAGACATCGATTAATTAGAATATCGACTAAAGATATCGATTAATAAGTATACCTACTAAAGATATCGATTAATTAGTATACCTACTAAAGATATCGATTAATTAGTATACTAAAGATATCGATTAATTAGTATACTAAAGATATCGATTAATTAGTATACCTACTTAAGATATCGATTAATTAGTATACCTATTAGAGATATCGATTAATTAGTATATTTACTAGAGATATCGATTAATTAGTATACCTACCAGAGATATCGATTAATTTGAATATCGACTAAAGATATCGAATAAATAGTATACCTACTAGATATATCGATTAATTAGAATATCTAGTAGAGGTATCGATTAATTAGTATACCTACTAGAGATATCGATTAATTAGAATATCGACTAGGGATATCGATAAATTAGAATATCTACTAGAGATATCGATTAAATAAAATATCTACTAGAGGTATCGATTAATTAGTATACCTAGTAGAGATATCGATTAATTAGTATACCTACTAGAGATATCGAATAATTAGTATTCCTATTAGAGATATCGATTAATTAGAATATCTACTAGAGTTATCGATGAATTAGAATATCGACTAGAGATATCGATTAATTAGAATATCTACAAGCGATATCGATTAATTAGAATATCGACTATGGATATCGATTAATTAGTATACCTAGTACAGATATCGATTAATTAGAATATCTGCTAGAGATATCGATTAATTAGTATACCTACTAGAGATATCGATTAATTAAAATATCGACTAGAGATATCGATTAATTAGAATATCTACTAGGGATATCGATTAATTAGAATATCTACTAGAGATATCGATTAATTAGTATATTTACTAGAGATATCAATTAATTAGTATACCTACCAGAGATATCGATTAATTTGAATATCGACTAAAGAAATCGAATAATTAGTATACCTACTAGATATATCGATTAATTAAAATATCGACTAGAGATATCGATTGATTAGTATACCTAGAAGAGACATCGATATATTAGAATATCAACTAGAGGTATCGATTAATTAGTATACCTACTAGAGATATCGATTAATTAGTATACCTACTAGAGATATCGATTAATTAGAATATCTAGTAGTGGTATCGATTAATTAGTATACCTACTAGAGATATCGATCAATTAGTATACCTAGTATAGACATCGATTAATTAGAATATCGGCTAGAGATATCGATTATTAAAAATATCGACTAAAGATATCGATTAATAAGTATACCTACTAAAGATATCGATTAATTAGAATACCTACTAGAGATATCGATTAATTAGTATACCTACTAGAGATATCGATTAATTAGAATATCGACTAGGGATATCGATTAATTAGAATATCTACTAGAGATATCGATTAATTAGTATACCTACTAGAGATATCGATTAATTAAAATATCGACTAGAGATATCAATTAATTAGTATACCTACCCGAGATATCGATTAATTTGAATATCGACTAAAGATATCGAATAATTAGTATACCTACTAGATATATCGATTAATTAAAATATCGACTAGAGATATCGATTGATTAGTATACCTAGAAGAGACATCGATATATTAGAATATCGACTAGAGGTATCGATTAATTAGTATACCTACTAGAGATATCGATTAATTAGTATACCTACTAGAGATATCGATTAATTAGAATATCGACTAGAGATATCGATTATTAAAAATATCGACTAGAGATATCGATTAATAAGTATACCTACTAGAGATATCGATTAATTAGTATACCTACTAGGGATATCGATTAATAAGTATACTTACTAGAGATATCGATTAAGTAGTATACCTACTAAAGATATCGATTAATTAGAATATCGACTAAAGGTATCGATTATTAAAAATATCGACTAAAGATATCGATTAATAAGTATACCTACTAAAGATATCGATTAATTAGTATACTTACTAGAGATATCGATTAATAAGTATACCTACTAGAGATATCGAATAATTAGTATACCTACTAGATATATCGATTAATTAAAATATCGACTAGAGATATCGATTGATTAGTATACCTAGAAGAGACATCGATGTATTAGAATATCGACTAGAGGTATCGATTAATTAGTATACCTACTAGAGATATCGATTAATTAGTATACCTACTAGAGATATCGATTAATTAAAATACCTACTAGAGATATCGATTAATTAGTATACCTACTAGAGATATCGATTAATTAGAATATCGACTAGGGATATCGATTAATTAGAATATCTACTAGAGATATCGATTAATTAGTATACCTACTAGAGATAGCGATTAAATAGAATATCGACTAGGGATATCGATTAATTAGAATATCTACTAGAGATATCGATTAATAAGTATACCTAGTAGAAACATCAATTAATTAGAATATCTACTAGAGATATCGATTAATTAGTATACCTAGTAGAGACATCGATTAATTAGAATATCGACTAGGGATATCGATTAATTAGAATATCTACTAGAGATATCGATTAAATAAAATATCTACTAGAGGTATCGATTAATTAGTATACCTAGTAGAGATATCGATTAATTAGTATACCTACTAGAGATATCGAATAATTAGTATTCCTATTAGAGATATCGATTAATTATAATATCTACTAGAGTTATCGATGAATTAGAATATCGACTAGAGATATCGATTAATTAGAATATCTACAAGCGATATCGATTAATTAGAATATCGACTATGGATATCGATTAATTAGTATACCTAGTACAGATATCGATTAATTAGAATATCTGCTAGAGATATCGATTAATTAGTATACCTACTAGAGATATCGATTAATTAAAATATCGACTAGAGATATATATCAATTCGAATATCGACTAGAGATATCGATTAATTAGAATATCTACTAGAGATATTGATTAATTAAAATATCGACTAGAGATATCGATTAATTAGAATATCTACTAGGGATATCGATTAATTAGAATATCTACTAGAGATATCGATTAATTTGTATACCTACTAGAGATATCGATTAAATAAAATATCTACTAGAGGTATAGATTAATTAGAATATATACTATAAATATCGATTAATTAGAATACCTACTAGAGATATCGATTAATTAGTATACCTACTAGAGATATCGATTAATTAGAATATCGACTAGGGATATCGATTAATTAGTATACCTACTAGAGATATAAATTAATTAGTATATTTACTAGAGATATCGATTAATTAGTATACCTACTAAAAATATCGATTAATTAGTATACCTACTAGAGATGTATATTAATTAGAATATCTATAAGAGATATCGATTAATTAGTATACCTACTAGAGATATCGATTAATTAGTATACCTACTAGAGATATCGATTAATTAGTATATTTACTAGAGATATCGATTAATTAGTATACCTACTAGTGACATCGATTGATTAGTATACCTACTAGAGATATCGATTGATTAGTATTCTTAGTAGAGACATCGATTAATCAGAATAGCGACTAGAGATATCGATTAATTTGTATACATAGTAGAGATATCGATTAATTAGTATACCTACTAGAGATATCGATTACTATGAATATCGACTAGAGATATCGATTCATTAGAATATCTACTAGAGGTATCGATTAATTTGTATACCTACTAGGGATATCGATTAATTAGTATACCTAGTAGAGACATCGATTAATTAGAATATCGACTAGAGATATCGATTAATTAGAATATCTACTAGAGATATTGATTAATTAAAATATCGACTAGAGATATCAATTAATTTGTATACCTACTAGGGATATCGATTAATTAGTATACCTAGTAGAGACATCGATTAATTAGAATATCGACTAGAGATTTCGATTAATTAGAATATCTACTAGAGATATTGATAAATTAAAATATCGACTAGAGATATCAATTAATTAGTATACCTACTAAAGATATCGATTATTTAGTATACCTACTAGATATATCGATTTATTAGTATACCTACTAGAGATATCAAATAACTAGTATACCTACTAGAGTTATCGATTAATTAGTATACCTACTAGAGATATCGATTAATTAGAATATCGACTAGAGATATCGATTATTAAGAATATCGACTAGATATATCGATTAATAAGTATACCTACTAGAGATATCGATTAATTAGTATACCTACTAGAGATATCGATTAATTAGTATACCTACTAGAGATATCGATTAATTAGTATTCTTAGTAGAGACATCGATTAATCAGAATAGCGACAAGAGATATCGATTAATTTGTATACATAGTAGAGATATCGATTAATTAGTATACCTACTAGAGATATCGATTAATATAAATATCGACTAGAGATATCGATTCATTAGAATATCTACTAGAGGTATCGATTAATTTGTATACCTACTAGGGATATCGATTAATTAGTATACCTAGTAGAGACATCGATTAATTAGAATATCGACTAAAGATATCGATTAATAAGTATACCTACTAGAGATATCGATTAATTAGTATACCTACTAGAGATATCGATTAGTTAGTATACCTACTAGAGATATCGATTAATTAGTATTCTTAGTAGAGACATCGATTAATCAGAATAGCGACAAGAGATATCGATTAATTTGTATACATAGTAGAGATATCGATTAATTAGAATATCGACTAAAGATATCGATTAATAAGTATACCTACTAAAGATATCGATTAATTAGTATACCTACTAAAGATATCGATTAATTAGTATACTAAAGATATCGATTAATTAGTATACTAAAGATATCGATTAATTAGTATACCTACTTAAGATATCGATTAATTAGTATACCTATTAGAGATATCGATTAATTAGTATATTTACTAGAGATATCGATTAATTAGTATACCTACCAGAGATATCGATTAATTTGAATATCGACTAAAGATATCGAATAAATAGTATACCTACTAGATATATCGATTAATTAGAATATCTAGTAGTGGTATCGATTAATTAGTATACCTACTAGAGATATCGATTAATTAGAATATCGACTAGGGATATCGATAAATTAGAATATCTACTAGAGATATCGATTAAATAAAATATCTACTAGAGGTATCGATTAATTAGTATACCTAGTAGAGTTATCGATTAATTAGTATACCTACTAGAGATATCGAATAATTAGTATTCCTATTAGAGATATCGATTAATTAGAATATCTACTAGAGTTATCGATGAATTAGAATATCGACTAGAGATATCGATTAATTAGAATATCTACAAGCGATATCGATTAATTAGAATATCGACTATGGATATCGATTAATTAGTATACCTAGTACAGATATCGATTAATTAGAATATCTGCTAGAGATATCGATTAATTAGTATACCTACTAGAGATATCGATTAATTAGAATATCTACTAGGGATATCGATTAATTAGAATATCTACTAGAGATATCGATTAATTAGTATATTTACTAGAGATATCAATTAATTAGTATACCTACCAGAGATATCGATTAATTTGAATATCGACTAAAGAAATCGAATAATTAGTATACCTACTAGATATATCGATTAATTAAAATATCGACTAGAGATATCGATTGATTAGTATACCTAGAAGAGACATCGATATATTAGAATATCGACTAGAGGTATCGATTAATTAGTATACCTACTAGAGATATCGATTAATTAGTATACCTACTAGAGATATCGATTAATTAGAATATCTAGTAGTGGTATCGATTAATTAGTATACCTACTAGAGATATCGATTAATTAGTATACCTAGTAGAGACATCGATTAATTAGAATATCGGCTAGAGATATCGATTATTAAAAATATCGACTAAAGATATCGATTAATAAGTATACCTACTAAAGATATCGATTAATTAGAATACCTACTAGAGATATCGATTAATTAGTATACCTACTAGAGATATCGATTAATTAGAATATCGACTAGGGATATCGATTAATTAGAATATCTACTAGAGATATCGATTAATAAGTATACCTACTAGAGATATCGATTAATTAAAATATCGACTAGAGATATCAATTAATTAGTATACCTACCCGAGATATCGATTAATTTGAATATCGACTAAAGATATCGAATAATTAGTATACCTACTAGATATATCGATTAATTAAAATATCGACTAGAGATATCGATTGATTAGTATACCTAGAAGAGACATCGATATATTAGAATATCGACTAGAGGTATCGATTAATTAGTATACCTACTAGAGATATCGATTAATTAGTATACCTACTAGAGATATCGATTAATTAGAATATCGACTAGAGATATCGATTATTAAAAATATCGACTAGAGATATCGATTAATAAGTATACCTACTAGAGATATCGATTAATTAGTATACCTACTAGGGATATCGATTAATAAGTATACTTACTAGAGATATCGATTAAGTAGTATACCTACTAAAGATATCGATTAATTAGAATATCGACTAAAGGTATCGATTATTAAAAATATCGACTAAAGATATCGATTAATAAGTATACCTACTAAAGATATCGATTAATTAGTATACTTACTAGAGATATCGATTAATAAGTATACCTACTAGAGATATCGAATAATTAGTATACCTACTAGATATATCGATTAATTAAAATATCGACTAGAGATATCGATTGATTAGTATACCTAGAAGAGACATCGATGTATTAGAATATCGACTAGAGGTATCGATTAATTAGTATACCTACTAGAGATATCGATTAATTAGTATACCTACTAGAGATATCGATTAATTAGAATACCTACTAGAGATATCGATTAATTAGTATACCTACTAGAGATATCGATTAATTAGAATATCGACTAGGGATATCGATTAATTAGAATATCTACTAAAGATATCGATTAATTAGTATACCTACTAGAGATAGCGATTAAATAGAATATCGACTAGGGATATCGATTAATTAGAATATCTACTAGAGATATCGATTAATAAGTATACCTAGTAGAAACATCAATTAATTAGAATATCTACTAGAGATATCGATTAATTAGTATACCTAGTAGAGACATCGATTAATTAGAATATCGACTAGGGATATCGATTAATTAGAATATCTACTAGAGATATCGATTAAATAAAATATCTACTAGAGGTATCGATTAATTAGTATACCTAGTAGAGATATCGATTAATTAGTATACCTACTAGAGATATCGAATAATTAGTATTCCTATTAGAGATATCGATTAATTATAATATCTACTAGAGTTATCGATGAATTAGAATATCGACTAGAGATATCGATTAATTAGAATATCTACAAGCGATATCGATTAATTAGAATATCGACTATGGATATCGATTAATTAGTATACCTAGTACAGATATCGATTAATTAGAATATCTGCTAGAGATATCGATTAATTAGTATACCTACTAGAGATATCGATTAATTAAAATATCGACTAGAGATATATATCAATTCGAATATCGACTAGAGATATCGATTAATTAGAATATCTACTAGAGATATTGATTAATTAAAATATCGACTAGAGATATCGATTAATTAGAATATCTACTAGGGATATCGATTAATTAGAATATCTACTAGAGATATCGATTAATTAGTATACATACTAGAGATATCGATTAATTAGTATATTTACTAGAGATATCAATTAATTAGTATACCTACCAGAGATATCGATTAATTTGAATATCGACTAAAGATATCGAATAATTAGTATACCTACTAGATATATCGATTAATTAAAATATCGACTAGAGATATCGATTGATTAGTATACCTAGAAGAGACATCGATATATTAGAATATCGACTAGAGGTATCGATTAATTAGTATACCTACTAGAGATATCGATTAATTAGTATACCTACTAGAGATATCGATTAATTAGAATATCTAGTAGTGGTATCGATTAATTAGTATACCTACTAGAGATATCGATTAATTAGTATACCTAGTAGAGACATCGATTAATTAGAATATCGACTAGAGATATCGATTAATTAGAATATCGACTAGAGATATCGATTAATTAGAATATCGACTAATTGTAATATCGACTAGAGATATTGATTAATTAGTATACCTACTAGAGTTATCGATTAATTAGTATACCTACTAGGGATATCGATTAATTAGATTATCTACTAAAGATATCGATTAATTAGAATACCTACTAGAGATATCGATTAATTAGAATATCGACTAGAGATATCGATTAATTAGTATACCTAGTAGAGACATCGATTAATTAGAATATCGACTAGGGATATCGATTAATTAGAATATCTACTAGAGATATCGATTAATTAGTATACCTAGTAGAGACATCGATTAATTAGTATACCTACTAGAGATATCGATTAATTAGAATATCGACTAGAGATATCGATTAATTAGTATATTTACAAGATATATCGATTTATTAGTATACCTACTAGAGATATCAATTAATTAGTATACCTACTAGAGATATCGATTAATTAGAATATCTACTAGAGATATCGATTAATTTGTATACCTACTAGAGATATCGATTAAATAAAATATCTACTAGAGGTATAGATTAATTAGAATATATACTATAAATATCGATTAATTAGAATACCTACTAGAGATATCGATTAATTAGTATACCTACTAGAGATATCGATTAATTAGAATATCGACTAGGGATATCGATTAATTAGTATACCTACTAGAGATATAAATTAATTAGTATATTTACTAGAGATATCGATTAATTAGTATACCTACTAAAGATATCGATTAATTAGTATACCTACTAGAGATGTATATTAATTAGAATATCTATAAGAGATATCGATTAATTAGTATACCTACTAGAGATATCGATTAATTAGTATACCTACTAGAGATATCGATTAATTAGTATATTTACTAGAGATATCGATTAATTAGTATACCTACTAGTGACATCGATTGATTAGTATACCTACTAGAGATATCGATTGATTAGTATTCTTAGTAGAGACATCGATTAATCAGAATAGCGACAAGAGATATCGATTAATTTGTATACATAGTAGAGATATCGATTAATTAGTATACCTACTAGAGATATCGATTACTATGAATATCGACTAGAGATATCGATTCATTAGAATATCTACTAGAGGTATCGATTAATTTGTATACCTACTAGGGATATCGATTAATTAGTATACCTAGTAGAGACATCGATTAATTAGAATATCGACTAGAGATATCGATTAATTAGAATATCTACTAGAGATATTGATTAATTAAAATATCGACTAGAGATATCAATTAATTTGTATACCTACTAGGGATATCGATTAATTAGTATACCTAGTAGAGACATCGATTAATTAGAATATCGACTAGAGATTTCGATTAATTAGAATATCTACTAGAGATATTGATAAATTAAAATATCGACTAGAGATATCAATTAATTAGTATACCTACTAAAGATATCGATTATTTAGTATACCTACTAGATATATCGATTTATTAGTATACCTACTAGAGATATCAATTAACTAGTATACCTACTAGAGTTATCGATTAATTAGTATACCTACTAGAGATATCGATTAATTAGTATACCTACTAGAGATATCGATTAATTAGTATACCTACTAGAGATATCGATTAATTAGTATTCTTAGTAGAGACATCGATTAATCAGAATAGCGACAAGAGATATCGATTAATTTGTATACATAGTAGAGATATCGATTAATTAGTATACCTACTAGAGATATCGATTAATATAAATATCGACTAGAGATATCGATTCATTAGAATATCTACTAGAGGTATCGATTAATTTGTATACCTACTAGGGATATCGATTAATTAGTATACCTAGTAGAGACATCGATTAATTAGAATATCGACTAAAGATATCGATTAATAAGTATACCTACTAAAGATATCGATTAATTAGTATACCTACTAAAGATATCGATTAATTAGTATACTAAAGATATCGATTAATTAGTATACTAAAGATATCGATTAATTAGTATACCTACTTAAGATATCGATTAATTAGTATACCTATTAGAGATATCGATTAATTAGTATATTTACTAGAGATATCGATTAATTAGTATACCTACCAGAGATATCGATTAATTTGAATATCGACTAAAGATATCGAATAAATAGTATACCTACTAGATATATCGATTAATTAGAATATCTAGTAGTGGTATCGATTAATTAGTATACCTACTAGAGATATCGATTAATTAGAATATCTAGTAGTGGTATCGATTAATTAGTATACCTAGTAGAGACATCGATTAATTAGAATATCGACTAGGGATATCGATAAATTAGAATATCTACTAGAGATATCGATTAAATAAAATATCTACTAGAGGTATCGATTAATTAGTATACCTAGTAGAGATATCGATTAATTAGTATACCTACTAGAGATATCGAATAATTAGTATTCCTATTAGAGATATCGATTAATTAGAATATCTACTAGAGTTATCGATGAATTAGAATATCGACTAGAGATATCGATTAATTAGAATATCTACAAGCGATATCGATTAATTAGAATATCGACTATGGATATCGATTAATTAGTATACCTAGTACAGATATCGATTAATTGGAATATCTGCTAGAGATATCGATTAATTAGTATACCTACTAGAGATATCGATTAATTAAAATATCGACTAGAGATATCGATTAATTAGAATATCTACTAGGGATATCGATTAATTAGAATATCTACTAGAGATATCGATTAATTAGTATATTTACTAGAGATATCAATTAATTAGTATACCTACCAGAGATATCGATTAATTTGAATATCGACTAAAGAAATCGAATAAATAGTATACCTACTAGATATATCGATTAATTAGAATATCTAGTAGTGGTATCGATTAATTAGTATACCTACTAGATATATCGATTAATTAAAATATCGACTAGAGATATCGATTGATTAGTATACCTAGAAGAGACATCGATATATTAGAATATCGACTAGAGGTATCGATTAATTAGTATACCTACTAGAGATATCGATTAATTAGTATACCTACTAGAGATATCGATTAATTAGTATACCTACTAGAGATATCGATTAATTAGAATATCGACTAGAGATATCGATTATTAAGAATATCGACTAGAGATATCGATTAATAAGTATACCTACTAGAGATATCGATTAATTAGTATACCTACTAGAGATATCGATTAATAAGTATACTTACTAGAGATATCGATTAAGTAGTATACCTACTAAAGATATCGATTAATTAGAATATCGACTAAAGGTATCGATTATTAAAAATATCGAATAAAGATATCGATTAATAAGTATACCTACTAAAGATATCGATTAATTAGTATACTTACTAGAGATATCGATTAATAAGTATACCTACTAGAGATATCGAATAATTAGTATACCTACTAGATATATCGATTAATTAAAATATCGACTAGAGATATCGATTGATTAGTATACCTAGAAGAGACATCGATATATTAGAATATCGACTAGAGGTATCGATTAATTAGTATACCTACTAGAGATATCGATTAATTAGTATACCTACTAGAGATATCGATTAATTAGAATATCGACTAGAGATATCGATTATTAAGAATATCGACTAGAGATATCGATTAATAAGTATACATACTAGAGATATCGATTAATTAGTATACCTACTAGAGATATCGATTAATAAGTATACTTACTAGAGATATCGATTAAGTAGTATACCTACTAAAGATATCGATTAATTAGAATATCGACTAAAGGTATCGATTATTAAAAATATTGACTAAAGATATCGATTAATAAGTATACCTACTAAAGATATCGATTAATTAGTATACTTACTAGAGATATCGATTAATAAGTATACCTACTAGAGATATCGATTAATTAGTATACCTACTAAAGATATCGATTAATTAGAATATCGACTAGAGATATCGATTTTTAAGAATATCGACTAGAGATATCGATTAATTAGTATACCTACTAGAGATATAGATTAATAAGAATGCCTACTAGAGATATCGATTAATTAGTATATTTACTAGAGATATCGATTAATTAGTATACCTACTAAAGATATCGATTAATTAGTATACCTACTAAAGATATCGATTAATTAGTATACCTACTAAAGATATCGATTAATTAGTATACCTATTAGAGATATCCATTAATTAGAATATCTACTAGAGATATCGATTAATTAGAATATCTACTAGAGATATTGATTAATTAGTATACCTAGTAGAGACATCGATTAATTAGAATATCGACTAGAGATATCGATTAATTAGAATATCGACTAATTGTAATATCGACTAGAGATATTGATCAATTAGTATACATACTAGAGATATCGATTAGTTAGTATATTTACTAGAGATATCGATTAATTAGTATACCTACCAGAGATATCGATTAATTTGAATATCGACTAAATATATCGAATAAATTGTATACCTACTAGATATATCGATTAATTAAAATATCGACTAGAGATATCGATTGATTAGTATACCTAGAAGAGACATCGATATATTAGAATATCGACTAGAGGTATCGATTAATTAGTATACCTACTAGAGATATCGATTAATTAGTATACCTACTAGAGATATCGATTAATTAGAATATCTAGTAGTGGTATCGATTAATTAGTATACCTACTAGAGATATCGATTAATTAGTATACCTAGTAGAGACATCGATTAATTAGAATATCGACTAGAGATATCGATTAATTAGAATATCGACTAATTGTAATATCGACTAGAGATATTGATCAATTAGTATACCTACTAGAGTTATCGATTAATTAGTATACTTACTAGAGATATCGATTAAGTAGTATACCTACTAAAGATATCGATTAATTAGAATATCGACTAAAGGTATCGATTATTAAAAATATCGACTAAAGATATCGATTAATAAGTATACCTACTAAAGATATCGATTAATTAGAATACCTACTAGAGATATCGATTAATTAGTATACCTACTAGAGATATCGATTAATTAGAATATCGACTAGGGATATCGATTAATTAGAATATCTACTAGAGATATCGATTAATTAGTATACCTACTAGAGATATCGATTAATTAAAATATCGACTAGAGATATATATCAATTCGAATATCGACTAGAGATATCGATTAATTAGAATATCTACTAGAGATATTGATTAATTAAAATATCAACTAGAGATATCGATTAATTAGAATATCTACTAGGGATATCGATTAATTAGAATATCTACTAGAGATATCGATTAATTAGTATACATACTAGAGATATCGATTAATTAGTATATTTACTAGAGATATCAATTAATTAGTATACCTACCCGAGATATCGATTAATTTGAATATCGACTAAAGATATCGAATAATTAGTATACCTACTAGATATATCGATTAATTAAAATATCGACTAGAGATATCGATTGATTAGTATACCTAGAAGAGACATCGATATATTAGAATATCGACTAGAGGTATCGATTAATTAGTATACCTACTAGAGATATCGATTAATTAGTATACCTACTAGAGATATCGATTATTAAAAATATCGACTAGAGATATCGATTAATAAGTATACCTACTAGAGATATCGATTAATTAGTATACCTACTAGGGATATCGATTAATAAGTATACTTACTAGAGATATCGATTAAGTAGTATACCTACAAAAGATATCGATTAATTAGAATATCGACTAAAGGTATCGATTATTAAAAATATCGACTAAAGATATCGATTAATAAGTATACCTACTAAAGATATCGATTAATTAGTATACTTACTAGAGATATCGATTAATAAGTATACCTACTAGAGATATCGAATAATTAGTATACCTACTAGATATATCGATTAATTAAAATATCGACTAGAGATATCGATTGATTAGTATACCTAGAAGAGACATCGATGTATTAGAATATCGACTAGAGGTATCGATTAATTAGTATACCTACTAGAGATATCGATTAATTAGTATACCTACTAGAGATATCGATTAATTAGAATACCTACTAGAGATATCGATTAATTAGTATACCTACTAGAGATATCGATTAATTAGAATATCGACTAGGGATATCGATTAATTAGAATATCTACTAGAGATATCGATTAATTAGTATACCTACTAGAGATAGCGATTAAATAGAATATCAACTAGGGATATCGATTAATTAGAATATCTACTAGAGATATCGATTAATAAGTATACCTAGTAGAAACATCAATTAATTAGAATATCTACTAGAGATATCGATTAATTAGAATATCGACTAGGGATATCGATAAATTAGAATATCTACTAGAGATATCGATTAAATAAAATATCTACTAGAGGTATCGATTAATTAGTATACCTAGTAGAGATATCGATTAATTAGTATACCTACTAGAGATATCGAATAATTAGTATTCCTATTAGAGATATCGATTAATTAGAATATCTACTAGAGTTATCGATGAATTAGAATATCGACTAGAGATATCGATTAATTAGAATATCTACAAGCGATATCGATTAATTAGAATATCGACTATGGATATCGATTAATTAGTATACCTAGTACAGATATCGATTAATTAGAATATCTGCTAGAGATATCGATTAATTAGTATACCTACTAGAGATATCGATTAATTAAAATATCGACTAGAGATATCGATTAATTAGAATATCTACTAGGGATATCGATTAATTAGAATATCTACTAGAGATATCGATTAATTAGTATATTTACTAGAGATATCAATTAATTAGTATACCTACCAGAGATATCGATTAATTTGAATATCGACTAAAGAAATCGAATAATTAGTATACCTACTAGATATATCGATTAATTAAAATATCGACTAGAGATATCGATTGATTAGTATACCTAGAAGAGACATCGATATATTAGAATATCGACTAGAGGTATCGATTAATTAGTATACCTACTAGAGATATCGATTAATTAGTATACCTACTAGAGATATCGATTAATTAGTATACCTACTAGAGATATCGATTAATTAGAATATCGACTAGAGATATCGATTATTAAGAATATCGACTAGAGATATCGATTAATAAGTATACCTACTAGAGATATCGATTAATTAGTATACCTACTAGAGATATCGATTAATAAGTATACTTACTAGAGATATCGATTAAGTAGTATACCTACTAAAGATATCGATTAATTAGAATATCGACTAAAGGTATCGATTATTAAAAATATCGACTAAAGATATCGATTAATAAGTATACCTACTAAAGATATCGATTAATTAGTATACTTACTAGAGATATCGATTAATAAGTATACCTACTAGAGATATCGAATAATTAGTATAACTACTAGATATATCGATTAATTAAAATATCGACTAGAGATATCGATTGATTAGTATACCTAGAAGAGACATCGATATATTAGAATATCGACTAGAGGTATCGATTAATTAGTATACCTACTAGAGATATCGATTAATTAGTATACCTACTAGAGATATCGATTAATTAGAATATCGACTAGAGATATCGATTATTAAGAATATCGACTAGAGATATCGATTAATAAGTATACCTACTAGAGATATCGATTAATTAGTATACCTACTAGAGATATCGATTAATAAGTATACTTACTAGAGATATCGATTAAGTAGTATACCTACTAAAGATATCGATTAATTAGAATATCGACTAAAGGTATCGATTATTAAAAATATTGACTAAAGATATCGATTAATAAGTATACCTACTAAAGATATCGATTAATTAGTATACTTACTAGAGATATCGATTAATAAGTATACCTACTAGAGATATCGATTAATTAGTATACCTACTAAAGATATCGATTAATTAGAATATCGACTAGAGATATCGATTTTTAAGAATATCGACTAGAGATATCGATTAATTAGTATACCTACTAGAGATATAGATTAATAAGAATGCCTACTAGAGATATCGATTAATTAGTATATTTACTAGAGATATCGATTAATTAGTATACCTACTAAAGATATCGATTAATTAGTATACCTACTAAAGATATCGATTAATTAGTATACCTACTAAAGATATCGATTAATTAGTATACCTATTAGAGATATCCATTAATTAGAATATCTACTAGAGATATCGATTAATTAGTATACATACTAGAGATATCGATTAATTAGTATATTTACTAGAGATATCGATTAATTAGTATACCTACCAGAGATATCGATTAATTTGAATATCGACTAAATATATCGAATAAATAGTATACCTACTAGATATATCGATTAATTAAAATATCGACTAGAGATATCGATTGATTAGTATACCTAGAAGAGACATCGATATATTAGAATATCGACTAGAGGTATCGATTAATTAGTATACCTACTAGAGATATCGATTAATTAGTATACCTACTAGAGATATCGATTAATTAGAATATCTAGTAGTGGTATCGATTAATTAGTATACCTACTAGAGATATCGATTAATTAGTATACCTAGTAGAGACATCGATTAATTAGAATATCGACTAGAGATATCGATTAATTAGAATATTGACTAATTGTAATATCGACTAGAGATATTGATTAATTAGTATACCTACTAGAGTTATCGATTAATTAGTATACTTACTAGAGATATCGATTAAGTAGTATACCTACTAAAGATATCGATTAATTAGAATATCGACTAAAGGTATCGATTATTAAAAATATCGACTAAAGATATCGATTAATAAGTATACCTACTAAAGATATCGATTAATTAGAATACCTACTAGAGATATCGATTAATTAGTATACCTACTAGAGATATCGATTAATTAGAATATCGACTAGGGATATCGATTAATTAGAATATCTACTAGAGATATCGATTAATTAGTATACCTACTAGAGATATCGATTAATTAAAATATCGACTAGAGATATATATCAATTCGAATATCGACTAGAGATATCGATTAATTAGAATATCTACTAGAGATATTGATTAATTAAAATATCAACTAGAGATATCGATTAATTAGAATATCTACTAGGGATATCGATTAATTAGAATATCTACTAGAGATATCGATTAATTAGTATACATACTAGAGATATCGATTAATTAGTATATTTACTAGAGATATCAATTAATTAGTATACCTACTAGGGATATCGATTAATTAGTATACATACTAGATATATCGATTAATTAAAATATCGACTAGAGATATCGATTGATTAGTATACCTAGAAGAGACATCGATATATTAGAATATCGACTAGAGGTATCGATTAATTAGTATACCTACTAGAGATATCGATTAATTAGTATACCTACTAGAGATATCGATTAATTAGAATATCGACTAGAGATATCGATTATTAAAAATATCGACTAGAGATATCGATTAATAAGTATACCTACTAGAGATATCGATTAATTAGTATACCTACTAGGGATATCGATTAATAAGTATACTTACTAGAGATATCGATTAAGTAGTATACCTACTAAAGATATCGATTAATTAGAATATCGACTAAAGGTATCGATTATTAAAAATATCGACTAAAGATATCGATTAATAAGTATACCTACTAAAGATATCGATTAATTAGTATACTTACTAGAGATATCGATTAATAAGTATACCTACTAGAGATATCGAATAATTAGTATACCTACTAGATATATCGATTAATTAAAATATCGACTAGAGATATCGATTGATTAGTATACCTAGAAGAGACATCGATGTATTAGAATATCGACTAGAGGTATCGATTAATTAGTATACCTACTAGAGATATCGATTAATTAGTATACCTACTAGAGATATCGATTAATTAGAATACCTACTAGAGATATCGATTAATTAGTATACCTACTAGAGATATCGATTAATTAGAATATCGACTAGGGATATCGATTAATTAGAATATCTACTAGAGATATCGATTAATTAGTATACCTACTAGAGATAGCGATTAAATAGAATATCAACTAGGGATATCGATTAATTAGAATATCTACTAGAGATATCGATTAATAAGTATACCTAGTAGAAACATCAATTAATTAGAATATCTACTAGAGATATCGATTAATTAGTATACCTAGTAGAGACATCGATTAATTAGAATATCGACTAGGGATATCGATTAATTAGAATATCTACTAGAGATATCGATTAAATAAAATATCTACTAGAGGTATCGATTAATTAGTATACCTAGTAGAGATATCGATTAATTAGTATACCTACTAGAGATATCGAATAATTAGTATTCCTATTAGAGATATCGATTAATTATAATATCTACTAGAGTTATCGATGAATTAGAATATCGACTAGAGATATCGATTAATTAGAATATCTACAAGCGATATCGATTAATTAGAATATCGACTATGGATATCGATTAATTAGTATACCTAGTACAGATATCGATTAATTAGAATATCTGCTAGAGATATCGATTAATTAGTATACCTACTAGAGATATCGATTAATTAAAATATCGACTAGAGATATATATCAATTCGAATATCGACTAGAGATATCGATTAATTAGAATATCTACTAGAGATATTGAATAATTAAAATATCGACTAGAGATATCGATTAATTAGAATATCTACTAGGGATATCGATTAATTAGAATATCTACTAGAGATATCGATTAATTAGTATACATACTAGAGATATCGATTAATTAGTATATTTACTAGAGATATCAATTAATTAGTATACCTACCAGAGATATCGATTAATTTGAATATCGACTAAAGATATCGAATAATTAGTATTCCTACTAGATATATCGATTAATTAAAATATCGTCTAGAGATATCGATTGATTAGTATACCTAGAAGAGACATCGATATATTAGAATATCGACTAGAGGTATCGATTAATTAGTATACCTACTAGAGATATCGATTAATTAGTATACCTACTAGAGATATCGATTAATTAGAATATCTAGTAGTGGTATCGATTAATTAGTATACCTACTAGAGATATCGATTAATTAGTATACCTAGTAGAGACATCGATTAATTAGAATATCGACTAGAGATATCGATTAATTAGAATATCGACTAGAGATATCGATTAATTAGAATATCGACTAATTGTAATATCGACTAGAGATATTGATTAATTAGTATACCTACTAGAGTTATCGATTAATTAGTATACCTACTAGGGATATCGATTAATTAGATTATCTACTAAAGATATCGATTAATTAGAATACCTACTAGAGATATCGATTAATTAGAATATCGACTAGAGATATCGATTAATTAGTATACCTAGTAGAGACATCGATTAATTAGAATATCGACTAGGGATATCGATTAATTAGAATATCTACTAGAGATATCGATTAATTAGTATACCTAGTAGAGACATCGATTAATTAGAATATCGACTAGGGATATCGATTAATTAGAATATCTACTAGAGATATCGATTAAATAAAATATCTACTAGAGGTATCGATTAATTAGTATACCTAGTAGAGATATCGATTAATTAGTATACCTACTAGAGATATCGATTAATTAGAATATCGACTAGAGATATCGATTAATTAGTATATTTACAAGATATATCGATTTATTAGTATACCTACTAGAGATATCAATTAATTAGTATACCTACTAGAGATATCGATTAATTAGAATATCTACTAGAGATATCGATTAATTTGTATACCTACTAGAGATATCGATTAAATAAAATATCTACTAGAGGTATAGATTAATTAGAATATATACTATAAATATCGATTAATTAGAATACCTACTAGAGATATCGATTAATTGGTATACCTACTAGAGATATCGATTAATTAGAATATCGACTAGGGATATCGATTAATTAGTATACCTACTAGAGATATCGATTAATTAGTATATTTACTAGAGATATCGATTAATTAGTATACCTACTAAAGATATCGATTAATTAGTATACCTACTAGAGATGTATATTAATTAGAATATCTATAAGAGATATCGATTAATTAGTATACCTACTAGAGATATCGATTAATTAGTATACCTACTAGAGATATCGATTAATTAGTATATTTACTAGAGATATCGATTAATTAGTATACCTACTAGTGACATCGATTGATTAGTATACCTACTAGAGATATCGATTGATTAGTATTCTTAGTAGAGACATCGATTAATCAGAATAGCGACTAGAGATATCGATTAATTTGTATACATAGTAGAGATATCGATTAATTAGTATACCTACTAGAGATATCGATTAATATGAATATCGACTAGAGATATCGATTCATTAGAATATCTACTAGAGGTATCGATTAATTTGTATACCTACTAGGGATATCGATTAATTAGTATACCTAGTAGAGACATCGATTAATTAGAATATTGACTAGAGATATCGATTAATTAGAATATCTACTAGAGATATTGATTAATTAAAATATCGACTAGAGATATCGATTAATTTGTATACCTACTAGGGATATCGATTAATTAGTATACCTAGTAGAGACATCGATTAATTAGAATATCGACTAGAGATTTCGATTAATTAGAATATCTACTAGAGATATTGATAAATTAAAATATCGACTAGAGATATCAATTAATTAGTATACCTACTAAAGATATCGATTATTTAGTATACCTACTAGATATATCGATTTATTAGTATACCTACTAGAGATATCAATTAACTAGTATACCTACTAGAGATATCGATTAATTAGTATACCTACTAGAGATATCGATTAATTAGAATATCGACTAGAGATATCGATTATTAAGAATATCGACTAGATATATCGATTAATAAGTATACCTACTAGAGATATCGATTAATTAGTATACCTACTAGAGATATCGATTAATTAGTATACCTACTAGAGATATCGATTAATTAGTATACCTACTAGAGATATCGATTAATTAGTATACCTACTAGAGATATCGATTGATTAGTATACCTACTAGAGATATCGATTGATTAGTATTCTTAGTAGAGACATCGATTAATCAGAATAGCGACAAGAGATATCGATTAATTTGTATACATAGTAGAGATATCGATTAATTAGTATACCTACTAGAGATATCGATTAATATAAATATCGACTAGAGATATCGATTCATTAGAATATCTACTAGAGGTATCGATTTATTTGTATACCTACTAGGGATATCGATTAATTAGTATACCTAGTAGAGACATCGATTAATTAGAATATCGACTAAAGATATCGATTAATAAGTATGCCTACTAAAGATATCGATTAATTAGTATACCTACTAAAGATATCGATTAATTAGTATACTAAAGATATCGATTAATTAGTATACCTACTAAAGATATCGATTAATTAGTATACCTATTAGAGATATCCATTAATTAGAATATCTACTAGAGATATCGATTAATTAGTATACATACTAGAGATATCGATTAATTAGTATATTTACTAGAGATATCGATTAATTAGTATACCTACCAGAGATATCGATTAATTTGAATATCGACTAAAGATATCGAATAAATAGTATACCTACTAGATATATCGATTAATTAGAATATCTAGTAGTGGTATCGATTAATTAGTATACCTACTAGAGATATCGATTAATTAGAATATCTAGTAGTGGTATCGATTAATTAGTATACCTACTAGAGATATCGATTAATTAGTATACCTAGTAGAGACATCGATTAATTAGAATATCGACTAGAGATATAGATTGATTAGTATACCTAGAAGAGACATCGATTAATTAGAATATCGACTAGGGATATCGATTAATTAGAATATCAACTAGAGATATCGATTAAATAAAATATCTACTAGAGGTATCGATTAATTAGTATACCTAGTAGAGATATCGATTAATTAGTATACCTACTAGAGATATCGATTAATTAGTATACCTAATAGAGATATCGATTAATTAGAATATCGACTAGAGATATCGATTAATTAGTATACCTAGTAGAGACATCGATTAATTAGAATATCGACTAGGGATATCGATTAATTAGAATATCTACTTGAGATATCGATTAATTAGTATACCTAGTAGAGACATCGATTAATTAGAATATCGACTAGGGATATCGATTAATTAGAATATCTACTAGAGATATCGATTAAAAAAAATATCTACTAGAGGTATCGATTAATTAGTATACCTACTAAAGATATCGATTAATTAGTATACCTACTAGAGATATCGATTAATTAGTATACCTACTAGAGATATCGATTAATTAGTATATTTACTAGAGATATCGATTAATTAGTATACCTACTAGTGACATCGATTGATTATTATACCTACTAGAGATATCGATTGATTAGTATTCTTAGTAGAGACATCGATTAATCAGAATAGCGACTAGAGATATCGATTAATTTGTATACATAGTAGGGATATCGATTAATTAGTATACCTACTAGAGATATCGATTAATATGAATATCGACTAGAGATATCGATTCATTAGAATATCTACCCAGAGGTATCGATTAATTTGTATACCTACTAGGGATATCGATTAATTAGTATACCTAGTAGAGACATCGATTAATTAGAATATCGACTAGAGATATCGATTAATTAGAATATCTACTAGAGATATTGATTAATTAAAATATTGACTAGAGATATCGATTAATTAGTATACCTAGTAGAGACATCGATTAATTAGAATATCGACTATAGATTTCGATTAATTAGAATATCTACTAGAGATATTGATAAATTAAAATATCGACTAGAGATATCAATTAATTAGTATACCTACTAAAGATATCGATTATTTAGTATACCTACTAGATATATCGATTTATTAGTATACCTACTAGAGATATCAATTAACTAGTATACCTACTAGAGATATCGATTAATTAGTATACCTACTAGAGATATCGATTAATTAGAATATCGACTAGAGATATCGATTATTAAGAATATCGACTAGATATATCGATTAATAAGTATACCTACTAGAGATATCGATTAATTAGTATACCTACTAGGGATATCGATTAATTAGTATACCTACTAGAGATATCGATTAATTAGTATACCTACTAGAGATATCGATTAATTAGTATACCTACTAGAGATATCGATTAATTAGTATACCTACTAGAGATATCGATTGATTAGTATACCTACTAGAGATATCGATTGATTAGTATTCTTAGTAGAGACATCGATTAATCAGAATAGCGACTAGAGATATCGATTAATTTGTATACATAGTAGAGATATCGATAAATTAGTATACCTACTAGAGATATCGATTAATATGAATATCGACTAGAGATATCGATTCATTAGAATATCTACTAGAGGTATCGATTAATTTGTATACCTACTAGGGATATCGATTAATTAGTATACCTAGTAGAGACATCGATTAATTAGAATATCGACTAAAGATATCGATTAATAAGTATACCTACTAAAGATATCGATTAATTAGTATACCTATTAGAGATATCCATTAATTAGAATATCTACTAGAGATATCGATTAATTAGTATACTAAAGATATCGATTAATTAGTATACCTACTAAAGATATCGATTAATTAGTATACCTACTAAAGATATCGATTAATTAGTATACCTATTAGAGATATCCTACTAGAGATTATCTACTAGAATATCTACTAGAGATATCGATTAATTAGTATACATACTAGAGATATCGATTAATTAGTATATTTACTAGAGATATCGATTAATTAGTATACCTACTAGAGATATCGATTAATATGAATATCGACTAGAGATATCGATTAATTAGAATATCTACTAGATATATCGATTAATTATAATATCTACTAGAGTTATCGATGAATTAGAATATCGACTAGAGATATCGATTAATTAGAATATCTACAAGCGATATCGATTAATTAGAATATCGACTATGGATATCGATTAATTAGTATACCTAGTACAGATATCGATTAATTAGAATATCTGCTAGAGATATCGATTAATTAGTATACCTACTAGAGATATCGATTAATTAAAATATCGACTAGAGATATATATCAATTCGAATATCGACTAGAGATATCGATTAATTAGAATATCTACTAGAGATATTGAATAATTAAAATATCGACTAGAGATATCGATTAATTAGAATATCTACTAGGGATATCGATTAATTAGAATATCTACTAGAGATATCGATTAATTAGTATACATACTAGAGATATCGATTAATTAGTATATTTACTAGAGATATCAATTAATTAGTATACCTACCAGAGATATCGATTAATTTGAATATCGACTAAAGATATCGAATAATTAGTATTCCTACTAGATATATCGATTAATTAAAATATCGTCTAGAGATATCGATTGATTAGTATACCTAGAAGAGACATCGATATATTAGAATATCGACTAGAGGTATCGATTAATTAGTATACCTACTAGAGATATCGATTAATTAGTATACCTACTAGAGATATCGATTAATTAGAATATCTAGTAGTGGTATCGATTAATTAGTATACCTACTAGAGATATCGATTAATTAGTATACCTAGTAGAGACATCGATTAATTAGAATATCGACTAGAGATATCGATTAATTAGAATATCGACTAGAGATATCGATTAATTAGAATATCGACTAATTGTAATATCGACTAGAGATATTGATTAATTAGTATACCTACTAGAGTTATCGATTAATTAGTATACCTACTAGGGATATCGATTAATTAGATTATCTACTAAAGATATCGATTAATTAGAATACCTACTAGAGATATCGATTAATTAGAATATCGACTAGAGATATCGATTAATTAGTATACCTAGTAGAGACATCGATTAATTAGAATATCGACTAGGGATATCGATTAATTAGAATATCTACTAGAGATATCGATTAATTAGTATACCTAGTAGAGACATCGATTAATTAGAATATCGACTAGGGATATCGATTAATTAGAATATCTACTAGAGATATCGATTAAATAAAATATCTACTAGAGGTATCGATTAATTAGTATACCTAGTAGAGATATCGATTAATTAGTATACCTACTAGAGATATCGATTAATTAGAATATCGACTAGAGATATCGATTAATTAGTATATTTACAAGATATATCGATTTATTAGTATACCTACTAGAGATATCAATTAATTAGTATACCTACTAGAGATATCGATTAATTAGAATATCTACTAGAGATATCGATTAATTTGTATACCTACTAGAGATATCGATTAAATAAAATATCTACTAGAGGTATAGATTAATTAGAATATATACTATAAATATCGATTAATTAGAATACCTACTAGAGATATCGATTAATTGGTATACCTACTAGAGATATCGATTAATTAGAATATCGACTAGGGATATCGATTAATTAGTATACCTACTAGAGATATCGATTAATTAGTATATTTACTAGAGATATCGATTAATTAGTATACCTACTAAAGATATCGATTAATTAGTATACCTACTAGAGATGTATATTAATTAGAATATCTATAAGAGATATCGATTAATTAGTATACCTACTAGAGATATCGATTAATTAGTATACCTACTAGAGATATCGATTAATTAGTATATTTACTAGAGATATCGATTAATTAGTATACCTACTAGTGACATCGATTGATTAGTATACCTACTAGAGATATCGATTGATTAGTATTCTTAGTAGAGACATCGATTAATCAGAATAGCGACTAGAGATATCGATTAATTTGTATACATAGTAGAGATATCGATTAATTAGTATACCTACTAGAGATATCGATTAATATGAATATCGACTAGAGATATCGATTCATTAGAATATCTACTAGAGGTATCGATTAATTTGTATACCTACTAGGGATATCGATTAATTAGTATACCTAGTAGAGACATCGATTAATTAGAATATTGACTAGAGATATCGATTAATTAGAATATCTACTAGAGATATTGATTAATTAAAATATCGACTAGAGATATCGATTAATTTGTATACCTACTAGGGATATCGATTAATTAGTATACCTAGTAGAGACATCGATTAATTAGAATATCGACTAGAGATTTCGATTAATTAGAATATCTACTAGAGATATTGATAAATTAAAATATCGACTAGAGATATCAATTAATTAGTATACCTACTAAAGATATCGATTATTTAGTATACCTACTAGATATATCGATTTATTAGTATACCTACTAGAGATATCAATTAACTAGTATACCTACTAGAGATATCGATTAATTAGTATACCTACTAGAGATATCGATTAATTAGAATATCGACTAGAGATATCGATTATTAAGAATATCGACTAGATATATCGATTAATAAGTATACCTACTAGAGATATCGATTAATTAGTATACCTACTAGAGATATCGATTAATATAAATATCGACTAGAGATATCGATTCATTAGAATATCTACTAGAGGTATCGATTTATTTGTATACCTACTAGGGATATCGATTAATTAGTATACCTAGTAGAGACATCGATTAATTAGAATATCGACTAAAGATATCGATTAATAAGTATGCCTACTAAAGATATCGATTAATTAGTATACCTACTAAAGATATCGATTAATTAGTATACTAAAGATATCGATTAATTAGTATACCTACTAAAGATATCGATTAATTAGTATACCTATTAGAGATATCCATTAATTAGAATATCTACTAGAGATATCGATTAATTAGTATACATACTAGAGATATCGATTAATTAGTATATTTACTAGAGATATCGATTAATTAGTATACCTACCAGAGATATCGATTAATTTGAATATCGACTAAAGATATCGAATAAATAGTATACCTACTAGATATATCGATTAATTAGAATATCTAGTAGTGGTATCGATTAATTAGTATACCTACTAGAGATATCGATTAATTAGAATATCTAGTAGTGGTATCGATTAATTAGTATACCTACTAGAGATATCGATTAATTAGTATACCTAGTAGAGACATCGATTAATTAGAATATCGACTAGAGATATAGATTGATTAGTATACCTAGAAGAGACATCGATTAATTAGAATATCGACTAGGGATATCGATTAATTAGAATATCAACTAGAGATATCGATTAAATAAAATATCTACTAGAGGTATCGATTAATTAGTATACCTAGTAGAGATATCGATTAATTAGTATACCTACTAGAGATATCGATTAATTAGTATACCTAATAGAGATATCGATTAATTAGGATATCGACTAGAGATATCGATTAATTAGTATACCTAGTAGAGACATCGATTAATTAGAATATCGACTAGGGATATCGATTAATTAGAATATCTACTTGAGATATCGATTAATTAGTATACCTAGTAGAGACATCGATTAATTAGAATATCGACTAGGGATATCGATTAATTAGAATATCTACTAGAGATATCGATTAAAAAAAATATCTACTAGAGGTATCGATTAATTAGTATACCTACTAAAGATATCGATTAATTAGTATACCTACTAGAGATATCGATTAATTAGTATACCTACTAGAGATATCGATTAATTAGTATATTTACTAGAGATATCGATTAATTAGTATACCTACTAGTGACATCGATTGATTATTATACCTACTAGAGATATCGATTGATTAGTATTCTTAGTAGAGACATCGATTAATCAGAATAGCGACTAGAGATATCGATTAATTTGTATACATAGTAGGGATATCGATTAATTAGTATACCTACTAGAGATATCGATTAATATGAATATCGACTAGAGATATCGATTCATTAGAATATCTACCCAGAGGTATCGATTAATTTGTATACCTACTAGGGATATCGATTAATTAGTATACCTAGTAGAGACATCGATTAATTAGAATATCGACTAGAGATATCGATTAATTAGAATATCTACTAGAGATATTGATTAATTAAAATATCGACTAGAGATATCGATTAATTAGTATACCTAGTAGAGACATCGATTAATTAGAATATCGACTAGAGATTTCGATTAATTAGAATATCTACTAGAGATATTGATAAATTAAAATATCGACTAGAGATATCAATTAATTAGTATACCTACTAAAGATATCGATTATTTAGTATACCTACTAGATATATCGATTTATTAGTATACCTACTAGAGATATCAATTAACTAGTATACCTACTAGAGATATCGATTAATTAGTATACCTACTAGAGATATCGATTAATTAGAATATCGACTAGAGATATCGATTATTAAGAATATCGACTAGATATATCGATTAATAAGTATACCTACTAGAGATATCGATTAATTAGTATACCTACTAGGGATATCGATTAATTAGTATACCTACTAGAGATATCGATTAATTAGTATACCTACTAGAGATATCGATTAATTAGTATACCTACTAGAGATATCGATTAATTAGTATACCTACTAGAGATATCGATTGATTAGTATACCTACTAGAGATATCGATTGATTAGTATTCTTAGTAGAGACATCGATTAATCAGAATAGCGACTAGAGATATCGATTAATTTGTATACATAGTAGAGATATCGATAAATTAGTATACCTACTAGAGATATCGATTAATATGAATATCGACTAGAGATATCGATTCATTAGAATATCTACTAGAGGTATCGATTAATTTGTATACCTACTAGGGATATCGATTAATTAGTATACCTAGTAGAGACATCGATTAATTAGAATATCGACTAAAGATATCGATTAATAAGTATACCTACTAAAGATATCGATTAATTAGTATACCTATTAGAGATATCCATTAATTAGAATATCTACTAGAGATATCGATTAATTAGTATACTAAAGATATCGATTAATTAGTATACCTACTAAAGATATCGATTAATTAGTATACCTATTAGAGATATCCTACTAGAGATTATCTACTAGAATATCTACTAGAGATATCGATTAATTAGTATACATACTAGAGATATCGATTAATTAGTATATTTACTAGAGATATCGATTAATTAGTATACCTACTAGAGATATCGATTAATATGAATATCGACTAGAGATATCGATTAATTAGAATATCTACTAGATATATCGATTAATTAGAATATCTAGTAGTGGTATCGATTAATTAGTATACCTACTAGAGATATCGATTAATTAGAATATCTAGTAGTGGTATCGATTAATTAGTATACCTACTAGAGATATCGATTAATTAGTATACCTAGTAGAGACATCGATTAATTAGAATATCGACTAGAGATATCGATTGATTAGTATATCTAGAAGAGACATCGATATATTAGAATATCGACTAGAGGTATCGATTAATTAGTATACCTACTAGAGATATCGATTAATTAGTATACCTACTAGAGATATCGATTAATTAGAATATCTAGTAGTGGTATCGATTAATTAGTATACCTACTAGAGATATCGATTAATTAGTATACCTAGTAGAGACATCGATTAATTAGAATATCGACTAGAGATATAGATTAATTAGAATATCGACTAGAGATATCGATTAATTAGAATATCGACTAATTGTAATATCGACTAGAGATATTGATTAATTAGTATACCTATTAGAGATATCCATTAATTAGAATATCTACTAGAGATATCGATTAATTAGTATACCTACTAGGGATATCGATTAATTAGAATATCTACTAAAGATATCGATTAATTAGAATACCTACTAGAGATATCGATTAATTAGTATACCTACTAAAGATATCGATTAATTAGTATACTAAAGATATCGATTAATTAGTATACCTACTAAAGATATCGATTAATTAGTATACCTATTAGAGATATCCATTAATTAGAATATCTACTAGAGATATCGATTAATTAGTATACCTACTAGGGATATCGATTAATTAGAATATCTACTAAAGATATCGATTAATTAGAATACCTACTAGAGATATCGATTAATTAGTATACCTACTAGAGATATCGATTAATTAGAATATCGACTAGGGATATCGATTAATTAGAATATCTACTAGAGATATCGATTAAATAAAATATCTACTAGAGGTATCGATTAATTAGTATACCTAGTAGAGATATCGATTAATTAGTATACCTACTAGAGATATCGATTAATTAGAATATCGACTAGAGATATCGATTAATTAGTATATTTACAAGATATATCGATTTATTAGTATACCTACTAGAGATATCAATTAATTAGTATACCTACTAGAGATATCGATTAATTAGTATACCTACTAGAGATAGCGATTAAATAGAATATCGACTAGGGATATCGATTAATTAGAATATCTACTAGAGATATCGATTAATTAGTATACCTACTAGAGATAGCGATTAAATAGAATATCGACTAGGGATATCGATTAATTAGAATATCTACTAGAGATATCGATTAATAAGTATACCTAGTAGAAACATCAATTAATTAGAATATCGACTAGAGATATCGATTAATTAGTATACCTAGTAGAGACATCGATTAATTAGAATATCGACTAGGGATATCGATTAATTAGAATATCTACTAGAGATATCGATTAATTAGTATACCTAGTAGAGACATCGATTAATTAGAATATCGACTAGGGATATCGATTAATTAGAATATCTACTAGAGATATCGATTAAAAAAAATATCTACTAGAGGTATCGATTAATTAGTATACCTAGTAGAGATATCGATTTATTAGTATACCTACTAGAGATATCAATTAATTAGTATACCTACTAGAGATATCGATTAATTTGTATACCTACTAGAGATATCCATTAAATAAAATATCTACTAGAGGTATCGATTAATTAGAATATATACTATAAATATCGATTAATTAGTATACCTACTAGAGATAGCAATTAAATAGAATATCGACTAGGGATATCGATTAATTAGAATATCTACTAGAGATATCGATTAATAAGTATACCTAGTAGAAACATCGATTAATTAGAATACCTACTAGAGATATCGATTAATTAGTATACCTACTAGAGATATCGATTAATTAGTATACCTACTAGAGATATCGAATAATTAGAATATCTACTAGAGTTATCGATGAATTAGAATATCGACTAGAGATATCAATTAATTAGAATATCTACAAGCGATATCGATTAATTAGAATATCGACTATGGATATCGATTAATTAGTATACCTAGTAGAGATATCGATTAATTAGAATATCTGCTAGAGATATCGATTAATTAGTATACCTACTAGAGATATCGATTAATTAAAATATCGACTAGAGATATCGATTAATTAGAATATCTACTAGAGATATCGATTAATTAGTATACATACTAGAGATATCGATTAATTAGTATATTTACTAGAGATATCAATTAATTAGTATACCTACCAGAGATATCGATTAATTTGAATATCGACTAAAGATATCGAATAATTAGTATACCTACTAGATATATTGATTAATTAAAATATCGACTAGAGATATCGATTGATTAGTATACCTAGAAGAGACATCGATATATTAGAATATCGACTAGAGGTATCGATTAATTAGTATACCTACTAGAGATATCGATTAATTAGTATACCTACTAGAGATATCGATTAATTAGAATATCTAGTAGTGGTATCGATTAATTAGTATACCTACTAGAGATATCGATTAATTAGTATACCTAGTAGAGACATCGATTAATTAGAATATCGACTAGAGATATCGATTAATTAGAATATCGACTAATTGTAATATCGACTAGAGATATTGATTAATTAGTATACCTACTAGAGTTATCGATTAATTAGTATACCTACTAGGGATATCGATTAATTAGAATATCTACTAAAGATATCGATTGATTAGAATACCTACTAGAGATATCGATTAATTAGTATACCTACTAGAGATAGCGATTAAATAGAATATCGACTAGGGATATCGATTAATTAGAATATCTACTAGAGATATCGATTAATAAGTATACCTAGTAGAAACATCAATTAGAATATCGACTAGAGATATCGATTAATTAGTATACCTAGTAGAGACATCGATTAATTAGAATATCGACTAGGGATATCGATTAATTAAAATATCTACTAGAGATATCGATTAATTAGAATATCTACTAGAGTTATCGATGAATTAGAATATCGACTAGAGATATCGATTAATTAGAATATCTACAAGCGATATCGATTAATTAGAATATCGACTATGGATATCGATTAATTAGTATACCTAGTACAGATATCGATTAATTAGAATATCTGCTAGAGATATCGATTAATTAGTATACCTACTAGAGATATCGATTAATTAAAATATCGACTAGAGATATATATCAATTCGAATATCGACTAGAGATATCGATTAATTAGAATATCTACTAGAGATATTGATTAATTAAAATATCGACTAGAGATATCGATTGATTAGTATACCTAGAAGAGACATCGATATATTAGAATATCGACTAGAGGTATCGATTAATTAGTATACCTACTAGAGATATCGATTAATTAGTATACCTACTAGAGATATCGATTAATTAGAATATCTAGTAGTGGGATCGATTAATTAGTATACCTACTAGAGATATCGATTAATTAGTATACCTAGTAGAGACATCGATTAATTAGAATATCGACTAGAGATATCGATTAATTAGAATATCGACTAGAGATATCGATTAATTAGAATATCGACTAATTGTAATATCGACTAGAGATATTGATTAATTAGTATACCTACTAGAGTTATCGATTAATTAGTATACCTACTAGGGATATCGATTAATTAGATTATCTACTAAAGATATCGATTAATTAGAATACCTACTAGAGATATCGATTAATTAGAATATCGACTAGAGATATCGATTAATTAGTATACCTAGTAGAGACATCGATTAATTAGAATATCGACTAGGGATATCGATTAATTAGAATATCTACTAGAGATATCGATTAATTAGTATACCTAGTAGAGACATCGATTAATTAGAATATCGACTAGGGATATCGATTAATTAGAATATCTACTAGAGATATCGATTAAATAAAATATCTACTAGAGGTATCGATTAATTAGTATACCTAGTAGAGATATCGATTAATTAGTATACCTACTAGAGATATCGAATAATTAGAATATCGACTAGAGATATCGATTAATTAGTATATTTACAAGATATATCGATTTATTAGTATACCTACTAGAGATATCAATTAATTAGTATACCTACTAGAGATATCGATTAATTAGAATATCTACTAGAGATATCGATTAATTTGTATACCTACTAGAGATATCGATTAAATAAAATATCTACTAGAGGTATAGATTAATTAGAATATATACTATAAATATCGATTAATTAGAATACCTACTAGAGATATCGATTAATTGGTATACCTACTAGAGATATCGATTAATTAGAATATCGACTAGGGATATCGATTAATTAGTATACCTACTAGAGATATCGATTAATTAGTATATTTACTAGAGATATCGATTAATTAGTATACCTACTAAAGATATCGATTAATTAGTATACCTACTAGAGATGTATATTAATTAGAATATCTATAAGAGATATCGATTAATTAGTATACCTACTAGAGATATCGATTAATTAGTATACCTACTAGAGATATCGATTAATTAGTATATTTACTAGAGATATCGATTAATTAGTATACCTACTAGTGACATCGATTGATTAGTATACCTACTAGAGATATCGATTGATTAGTATTCTTAGTAGAGACATCGATTAATCAGAATAGCGACTAGAGATATCGATTAATTTGTATACATAGTAGAGATATCGATTAATTAGTATACCTACTAGAGATATCGATTAATATGAATATCGACTAGAGATATCGATTCATTAGAATATCTACTAGAGGTATCGATTAATTTGTATACCTACTAGGGATATCGATTAATTAGTATACCTAGTAGAGACATCGATTAATTAGAATATTGACTAGAGATATCGATTAATTAGAATATCTACTAGAGATATTGATTAATTAAAATATCGACTAGAGATATCGATTAATTTGTATACCTACTAGGGATATCGATTAATTAGTATACCTAGTAGAGACATCGATTAATTAGAATATCGACTAGAGATTTCGATTAATTAGAATATCTACTAGAGATATTGATAAATTAAAATATCGACTAGAGATATCAATTAATTAGTATACCTACTAAAGATATCGATTATTTAGTATACCTACTAGATATATCGATTTATTAGTATACCTACTAGAGATATCAATTAACTAGTATACCTACTAGAGATATCGATTAATTAGTATACCTACTAGAGATATCGATTAATTAGAATATCGACTAGAGATATCGATTATTAAGAATATCGACTAGATATATCGATTAATAAGTATACCTACTAGAGATATCGATTAATTAGTATACCTACTAGAGATATCGATTAATTAGTATACCTACTAGAGATATCGATTAATTAGTATACCTACTAGAGATATCGATTAATTAGTATACCTACTAGAGATATCGATTGATTAGTATACCTACTAGAGATATCGATTGATTAGTATTCTTAGTAGAGACATCGATTAATCAGAATAGCGACAAGAGATATCGATTAATTTGTATACATAGTAGAGATATCGATTAATTAGTATACCTACTAGAGATATCGATTAATATAAATATCGACTAGAGATATCGATTCATTAGAATATCTACTAGAGGTATCGATTTATTTGTATACCTACTAGGGATATCGATTAATTAGTATACCTAGTAGAGACATCGATTAATTAGAATATCGACTAAAGATATCGATTAATAAGTATGCCTACTAAAGATATCGATTAATTAGTATACCTACTAAAGATATCGATTAATTAGTATACTAAAGATATCGATTAATTAGTATACCTACTAAAGATATCGATTAATTAGTATACCTATTAGAGATATCCATTAATTAGAATATCTACTAGAGATATCGATTAATTAGTATACATACTAGAGATATCGATTAATTAGTATATTTACTAGAGATATCGATTAATTAGTATACCTACCAGAGATATCGATTAATTTGAATATCGACTAAAGATATCGAATAAATAGTATACCTACTAGATATATCGATTAATTAGAATATCTAGTAGTGGTATCGATTAATTAGTATACCTACTAGAGATATCGATTAATTAGAATATCTAGTAGTGGTATCGATTAATTAGTATACCTACTAGAGATATCGATTAATTAGTATACCTAATAGAGATATCGATTAATTAGAATATCGACTAGAGATATAGATTGATTAGTATACCTAGAAGAGACATCGATTAATTAGAATATCGACTAGGGATATCGATTAATTAGAATATCAACTAGAGATATCGATTAAATAAAATATCTACTAGAGGTATCGATTAATTAGTATACCTAGTAGAGATATCGATTAATTAGTATACCTACTAGAGATATCGATTAATTAGTATACCTAATAGAGATATCGATTAATTAGAATATCGACTAGAGATATCGATTAATTAGTATACCTAGTAGAGACATCGATTAATTAGAATATCGACTAGGGATATCGATTAATTAGAATATCTACTTGAGATATCGATTAATTAGTATACCTAGTAGAGACATCGATTAATTAGAATATCGACTAGGGATATCGATTAATTAGAATATCTACTAGAGATATCGATTAAAAAAAATATCTACTAGAGGTATCGATTAATTAGTATACCTACTAAAGATATCGATTAATTAGTATACCTACTAGAGATATCGATTAATTAGTATACCTACTAGAGATATCGATTAATTAGTATATTTACTAGAGATATCGATTAATTAGTATACCTACTAGTGACATCGATTGATTATTATACCTACTAGAGATATCGATTGATTAGTATTCTTAGTAGAGACATCGATTAATCAGAATAGCGACTAGAGATATCGATTAATTTGTATACTTAGTAGAGATATCGATTAATTAGTATACCTACTAGAGATATCGATTAATATGAATATCGACTAGAGATATCGATTCATTAGAATATCTACCCAGAGGTATCGATTAATTTGTATACCTACTAGGGATATCGATTAATTAGTATACCTAGTAGAGACATCGATTAATTAGAATATCGACTAGAGATATCGATTAATTAGAATATCTACTAGAGATATTGATTAATTAAAATATCGACTAGAGATATCGATTAATTTGTATACCTACTAGGGATATCGATTAATTAGTATACCTAGTAGAGACATCGATTAATTAGAATATCGACTAGAGATTTCGATTAATTAGAATATCTACTAGAGATATTGATAAATTAAAATATCGACTAATTGTAATATCGACTAGAGATATTGATTAATTAGTATACCTATTACAGATATCCATTAATTAGAATATCTACTAGAGATATCGATTAATTAGTATACCTACTAGGGATATCGATTAATTAGTATACCTACTAGAGATATCGATTAATTAGTATACCTACTAGAGATATCGATTAATTAGTATACCTACTAGAGATATCGATTAATTAGTATACCTACTAGAGATATCGATTGATTAGTATACCTACTAGAGATATCGATTGATTAGTATTCTTAGTAGAGACATCGATTAATCAGAATAGCGACTAGAGATATCGATTAATTTGTATACATAGTAGAGATATCGATAAATTAGTATACCTACTAGAGATATCGATTAATATGAATATCGACTAGAGATATCGATTCATTAGAATATCTACTAGAGGTATCGATTAATTTGTATACCTACTAGGGATATCGATTAATTAGTATACCTAGTAGAGACATCGATTAATTAGAATATCGACTAAAGATATCGATTAATAAGTATACCTACTAAAGATATCGATTAATTAGTATACCTATTAGAGATATCCATTAATTAGAATATCTACTAGAGATATCGATTAATTAGTATACTAAAGATATCGATTAATTAGTATACCTACTAAAGATATCGATTAATTAGTATACCTATTAGAGATATCCATTAATTAGAATATCTACTAGAGATATCGATTAATTAGTATACATACTAGAGATATCGATTAATTAGTATATTTACTAGAGATATCGATTAATTAGTATACCTACTAGAGATATCGATTAATATGAATATCGACTAGAGATATCGATTAATTAGAATATCTACTAGATATATCGATTAATTAGAATATCTAGTAGTGGTATCGATTAATTAGTATACCTACTAGAGATATCGATTAATTAGAATATCTAGTAGTGGTATCGATTAATTAGTATACCTACTAGAGATATCGATTAATTAGTATACCTAGTAGAGACATCGATTAATTAGAATATCGACTAGAGATATCGATTGATTAGTATACCTAGAAGAGACATCGATATATTAGAATATCGACTAGAGGTATCGATTAATTAGTATACCTACTAGAGATATCGATTAATTAGTATACCTACTAGAGATATCGATTAATTAGAATATCTAGTAGTGGTATCGATTAATTAGTATACCTACTAGAGATATCGATTAATTAGTATACCTAGTAGAGACATCGATTAATTAGAATATCGACTAGAGATATCGATTAATTAGAATATCGACTAGAGATATCGATTAATTAGAATATCGACTAATTGTAATATCGACTAGAGATATTGATTAATTAGTATACCTATTAGAGATATCCATTAATTAGAATATCTACTAGAGATATCGATTAATTAGTATACCTACTAGGGATATCGATTAATTAGAATATCTACTAAAGATATCGATTAATTAGAATACCTACTAGAGATATCGATTAATTAGTATACCTACTAAAGATATCGATTAATTAGTATACTAAAGATATCGATTAATTAGTATACCTACTAAAGATATCGATTAATTAGTATACCTATTAGAGATATCCATTAATTAGAATATCTACTAGAGATATCGATTAATTAGTATACCTACTAGGGATATCGATTAATTAGAATATCTACTAAAGATATCGATTAATTAGAATACCTACTAGAGATATCGATTAATTAGTATACCTACTAGAGATATCGATTAATTAGAATATCGACTAGGGATATCGATTAATTAGAATATCTACTAGAGATATCGATTAAATAAAATATCTACTAGAGGTATCGATTAATTAGTATACCTAGTAGAGATATCGATTAATTAGTATACCTACTAGAGATATCGATTAATTAGAATATCGACTAGAGATATCGATTAATTAGTATATTTACAAGATATATCGATTTATTAGTATACCTACTAGAGATATCAATTAATTAGTATACCTACTAGAGATATCGATTAATTAGTATACCTACTAGAGATAGCGATTAAATAGAATATCGACTAGGGATATCGATTAATTAGAATATCTACTAGAGATATCGATTAATTAGTATACCTACTAGAGATAGCGATTAAATAGAATATCGACTAGGGATATCGATTAATTAGAATATCTACTAGAGATATCGATTAATAATTATACCTAGTAGAAACATCAATTAATTAGAATATCGACTAGAGATATCGATTAATTAGTATACCTAGTAGAGACATCGATTAATTAGAATATCGACTAGGGATATCGATTAATTAGAATATCTACTAGAGATATCGATTAATTAGTATACCTAGTAGAGACATCGATTAATTAGAATATCGACTAGGGATATCGATTAATTAGAATATCTACTAGAGATATCGATTAAAAAAAATATCTACTAGAGGTATCGATTAATTAGTATACCTAGTAGAGATATCGATTTATTAGTATACCTACTAGAGATATCAATTAATTAGTATACCTACTAGAGATATCGATTAATTTGTATACCTACTAGAGATATCCATTAAATAAAATATCTACTAGAGGTATCGATTAATTAGAATATATACTATAAATATCGATTAATTAGTATACCTACTAGAGATAGCAATTAAATAGAATATCGACTAGGGATATCGATTAATTAGAATATCTACTAGAGATATCGATTAATAAGTATACCTAGTAGAAACATCGATTAATTAGAATACCTACTAGAGATATCGATTAATTAGTATACCTACTAGAGATATCGATTAATTAGTATACCTACTAGAGATATCGAATAATTAGAATATCTACTAGAGTTATCGATGAATTAGAATATCGACTAGAGATATCAATTAATTAGAATATCTACAAGCGATATCGATTAATTAGAATATCGACTATGGATATCGATTAATTAGTATACCTAGTAGAGATATCGATTAATTAGAATATCTGCTAGAGATATCGATTAATTAGTATACCTACTAGAGATATCGATTAATTAAAATATCGACTAGAGATATCGATTAATTAGAATATCTAGTAGTGGTATCGATTAATTAGTATACCTACTAGAGATATCGATTAATTAGTATACCTAGTAGAGACATCGATTAATTAGAATATCGACTAGAGATATCGATTAATTAGAATATCGACTAATTGTAATATCGACTAGAGATATTGATTAATTAGTATACCTACTAGAGTTATCGATTAATTAGTATACCTACTAGGGATATCGATTAATTAGAATATCTACTAAAGATATCGATTGATTAGAATACCTACTAGAGATATCGATTAATTAGTATACCTACTAGAGATAGCGATTAAATAGAATATCGACTAGGGATATCGATTAATTAGAATATCTACTAGAGATATCGATTAATAAGTATACCTAGTAGAAACATCAATTAGAATATCGACTAGAGATATCGATTAATTAGTATACCTAGTAGAGACATCGATTAATTAGAATATCGACTAGGGATATCGATTAATTAAAATATCTACTAGAGATATCGATTAATTAGAATATCTACTAGAGTTATCGATGAATTAGAATATCGACTAGAGATATCGATTAATTAGAATATCTACAAGCGATATCGATTAATTAGAATATCGACTATGGATATCGATTAATTAGTATACCTAGTACAGATATCGATTAATTAGAATATCTGCTAGAGATATCGATTAATTAGTATACCTACTAGAGATATCGATTAATTAAAATATCGACTAGAGATATATATCAATTCGAATATCGACTAGAGATATCGATTAATTAGAATATCTACTAGAGATATTGATTAATTAAAATATCGACTAGAGATATCGATTGATTAGTATACCTAGAAGAGACATCGATATATTAGAATATCGACTAGAGGTATCGATTAATTAGTATACCTATTAGAGACATCGATTAATTAAATATCGACTAGGGATATCGATTAATTAGAATATCTACTAGAGATATCGATTAAATAAAATATCTACTAGAGGTATCGATTAATTAGTATACCTAGTAGAGATATCGATTAATTAGTATACCTACTAGAGATATCGATTAATTAGAATATCGACTAGGGATATCGATTAATTAGAATATCTACTAGAGATATCGATTAATTAGTATACCTAGTAGAGACATCGATTAATTAGAATATCGACTAGAGATATCGATTAATTAGTATACCTACTAGAGATATCGATTAATTAGAATATCGACTAGAGATATCGATTAATTAGAATATCGACTAATTGTAATATCGACTAGAGATATTGATTAATTAGTATACCTACTAGAGTTATCGATTAATTAGTATACCTACTAGGGATATCGATTAATTAGATTATCTACTAAAGATATCGATTAATTAGAATACCTACTAGAGATATCGATTAATTAGAATATCGACTAGAGATATCGATTAATTAGTATAACTAGTAGAGACATCGATTAATTAGAATATCGACTAGGGATATCGATTAATTAGAATATCTACTAGAGATATCGATTAATTAGTATACCTAGTAGAGACATCGATTAATTAGAATATCGACTAGGGATATCGATTAATTAGAATATCTACTAGAGATATCGATTAATTAGTATACCTACTAGAGATATCGATTAATTAGTATACCTAGTAGAGACATCGATTAATTAGAATATCGACTAGGGATATCGATTAATTAGAATATCTAGTAGTGGTATCGATTAATTAGTATACCTATTAGAGATATCGATTAATTAGAATATCGACTAGAGATATCGATTAATTAGTATATTTACAAGATATATCGATTTATTAGTATACCTACTAGAGATATCAATTAATTAGTATACCTACTAGAGATATCGATTAATTAGTATACCTACTAGAGATAGCGATTAAATAGAATATCGACTAGGGATATCGATTAATTAGAATATCTACTAGAGATATCGATTAATAAGTATACCTAGTAGAAACATCAATTAATTAGAATATCGACTAGAGATATCGATTAATTAGTATACCTAGTAGAGACATCGATTAATTAGAATATCGACTAGGGATATCGATTAATTAGAATATCTACTAGAGATATCGATTAATTAGTATACCTAGTAGAGACATCGATTAATTAGAATATCGACTAGGGATATCGATTAATTAGAATATCTAGTAGTGGTATCGATTAATTAGTATACCTATTAGAGATATCGATTAATTAGAATATCGACTAGAGATATCGATTAATTAGTATATTTACAAGATATATCGATTTATTAGTATACCTACTAGAGATATCAATTAATTAGTATACCTACTAGAGATATCGATTAATTAGTATACCTACTAGAGATAGCGATTAAATAGAATATCGACTAGGGATATCGATTAATTAGAATATCTACTAGAGATATCGATTAAAAAAATATCTACTAGAGGTATCGATTAATTAGTATACCTAGTAGAGATATCGATTTATTAGTATATCTCTATATCGATTAATTTGTATACCTACTAGAGATATCCATTAAATAAAATATCTACTAGAGGTATCGATTAATTAGAATATATACTATAAATATCGATTAATTAGTATACCTACTAGAGATAGCAATTAAATAGAATATCGACTAGGGATATCGATTAATTAGAATATCTACTAGAGATATCGATTAATAAGTATACCTAGTAGAAACATCGATTAATTAGAATACCTACTAGAGATATCGATTAATTAGTATACCTACTAGAGATATCGATTAATTAGTATACCTACTAGAGATATCGAATAATTAAAATATCTACTAGAGTTATCGATGAATTAGAATATCGACTAGAGATATCAATTAATTAGAATATCTACAAGCGATATCGATTAATTAGAATATCGACTATGGATATCGATTAATTAGTATACCTAGTAGAGATATCGATTAATTAGAATATCTGCTAGAGATATCGATTAATTAGTATACCTACTAGAGATATCGATTAATTAAAATATCGACTAGAGGTATATATCAATTCGAATATCGACTAGATATATCGATTAATTAGAATATCTACTAGAGATATTGATTAATTAAAATATCGACTAGAGATATCGATTAATTAGAATATCTACTAGAGATATCGATTAATTAGTATACATACTAGAGATATCGATTAATTAGTATATTTACTAGAGATATCAATTAATTAGTATACCTACCAGAGATATCGATTAATTTGAATATCGACTAAAGATATCGAATAATTAGTATACCTACTAGATATATTGATTAATTAAAATATCGACTAGAGATATCGATTGATTAGTATACCTAGAAGAGACATCGATATATTAGAATATCGACTAGAGGTATCGATTAATTAGTATACCTACTAGAGATATCGATTAATTAGTATACCTACTAGAGATATCGATTAATTAGAATATCTAGTAGTGGTATCGATTAATTAGTATACCTACTAGAGATATCGATTAATTAGTATACCTAGTAGAGACATCGATTAATTAGAATATCGACTAGAGATATCGATTAATTAGAATATCGACTAATTGTAATATCGACTAGAGATATTGATTAATTAGTATACCTACTAGAGTTATCGATTAATTAGTATACCTACTAGGGATATCGATTAATTAGAATATCTACTAAAGATATCGATTGATTAGAATACCTACTAGAGATATCGATTAATTATTATACCTACTAGAGATAGCGATTAAATAGAATATCGACTAGGGATATCGATTAATTAGAATATCTACTAGAGATATCGATTAATAAGTATACCTAGTAGAAACATCAATTAGAATATCGACTAGGGATATCGTTTAATTAAAATATCTACTAGAGATATCGATTAATTAGAATATCTACTAGAGTTATCGATGAATTAGAATATCGACTAGAGATATCGATTAATTAGAATATCTACAAGCGATATCGATTAATTAGAATATCGACTATGGATATCGATTAATTAGTATACCTAGTACAGATATCGATTAATTAGAATATCTGCTAGAGATATCGATTAATTAGTATACCTACTAGAGATATCGATTAATTAAAATATCGACTAGAGATATATATCAATTCGAATATCGACTAGAGATATCGATTAATTAGAATATCTACTAGAGATATTGATTAATTAAAATATCGACTAGAGATATCGATTGATTAGTATACCTAGAAGAGACATCGATATATTAGAATATCGACTAGAGGTATCGATTAATTAGTATACCTATTAGAGACATCGATTAATTAGAATATCGACTAGGGATATCGATTAATTAGAATATCTACTAGAGATATCGATTAAATAAAATATCTACTAGAGGTATCGATTAATTAGTATACCTAGTAGAGATATCGATTAATTAGTATACCTACTAGAGATATCGATTAATTAGAATATCGACTAGGGATATCGATTAATTAGAATATCTACTAGAGATATCGATTAATTAGTATACCTAGTAGAGACATCGATTAATTAGAATATCGACTAGAGATATCGATTAATTAGTATACCTACTAGAGATATCGATTAATTAGAATATCGACTAATTGTAATATCGACTAGAGATATTGATTAATTAGTATACCTACTAGAGTTATCGATTAATTAGTATACCTACTAGGGATATCGATTAATTAGATTATCTACTAAAGATATCGATTAATTAGAATACCTACTAGAGATATCGATTAATTAGAATATCGACTAGAGATATCGATTAATTAGTATACCTAGTAGAGACATCGATTAATTAGAATATCGACTAGGGATATCGATTAATTAGAATATCTACTAGAGATATCGATTAATTAGTATACCTAGTAGAGACATCGATTAATTAGAATATCGACTAGGGATATCGATTAATTAGAATATCTACTAGAGATATCGATTAATTAGTATACCTAGTAGAGACATCGATTAATTAGAATATCGACTAGGGATATCGATTAATTAGAATATCTACTAGAGATATCGATTAAATAAAATATCTACTAGAGGTATCGATTAATTAGTATACCTAGTAGAGATATCGATTAATTAGTATACCTACTAGAGATATCGATTAATTAGAATATCGACTAGAGATATCGATTAATTAGTATATTTACAAGATATATCGATTTATTAGTATACCTACTAGAGATATCAATTAATTAGTATACCTACTAGAGATATCGATTAATTAGAATATCTACTAGAGATATCGATTAATTTGTATACCTACTAGAGATATCGATTAAATAAAATATCTACTAGAGGTATCGATTAATTAGTATACCTAGTAGAGATATCGATTTATTAGTATACCTACTAGAGATATCAATTAATTAGAATACCTACTAGAGATATCGATTAATTAGTATACCTACTAGAGATATCGATTAATTAGAATATCTACTAGGGATATCGATTAATTAGAATATCTACTAGAGATATCGATTAATTAGTATACATACTAGAGATATCGATTAATTAGTATATTTACTAGAGATATCAATTAATTAGTATACCTACCCGAGATATCGATTAATTTGAATATCGACTAAAGATATCGAATAATTAGTATACCTACTAGATATATCGATTAATTAAAATATCGACTAGAGATATCGATTGATTAATATACCTAGAAGAGACATCGATATATTAGAATATCGACTAGAGGTATCGATTAATTAGTATACCTACTAGAGATATCGATTAATTAGTATACCTACTAGAGATATCGATTAATTAGAATATCGACTAGAGATATCGATTATTAAAAATATCGACTAGAGATATCGATTAATAAGTATACCTACTAGAGATATCGATTAATTAGTATACCTACTAGGGATATCGATTAATAAGTATACTTACTAGAGATATCGATTAAGTAGTATACCTACTAAAGATATCGATTAATTAGAATATCGACTAAAGGTATCGATTATTAAAAATATCGACTAAAGATATCGATTAATAAGTATACCTACTAAAGATATCGATTAATTAGTATACTTACTAGAGATATCGATTAATAAGTATACCTACTAGAGATATCGAATAATTAGTATACCTACTAGATATATCGATTAATTAAAATATCGACTAGAGATATCGATTGATTAGTATACCTAGAAGAGACATCGATGTATTAGAATATCGACTAGAGGTATCGATTAATTAGTATACCTACTAGAGATATCGATTAATTAATATACCTACTAGAGATATCGATTAATTAGAATACCTACTAGAGATATCGATTAATTAGTATACCTACTAGAGATATCGATTAATTAGAATATCGACTAGGGATATCGATTAATTAGAATATCTACTAGAGATATCGATTAATTAGTATACCTACTAGAGATAGCGATTAAATAGAATATCAACTAGGGATATCGATTAATTAGAATATCTACTAGAGATATCGATTAATAAGTATACCTAGTAGAAACATCAATTAATTAGAATATCTACTAGAGATATCGATTAATTAGTATACCTAGTAGAGACATCGATTAATTAGAAAATCGACTAGGGATATCGATTAATTAGAATATCTACTAGAGATATCGATTAAATAAAATATCTACTAGAGGTATCGATTAATTAGTATACCTAGTAGAGATATCGATTAATTAGTATACCTACTAGAGATATCGAATAATTAGTATTCCTATTAGAGATATCGATTAATTATAATATCTACTAGAGTTATCGATGAATTAGAATATCGACTAGAGATATCGATTAATTAGAATATCTACAAGCGATATCGATTAATTAGAATATCGACTATGGATATCGATTAATTAGTATACCTAGTACAGATATCGATTAATTAGAATATCTGCTAGAGATATCGATTAATTAGTATACCTACTAGAGATATCGATTAATTAAAATATCGACTAGAGATATATATCAATTCGAATATCGACTAGAGATATCGATTAATTAGAATATCTACTAGAGATATTGATTAATTAAAATATCGACTAGAGATATCGATTAATTAGAATATCTACTAGGGATATCGATTAATTAGAATATCTACTAGAGATATCGATTAATTAGTATACATACTAGAGATATCGATTAATTAGTATATTTACTAGAGATATCAATTAATTAGTATACCTACCAGAGATATCGATTAATTTGAATATCGACTAAAGATATCGAATAATTAGTATTCCTACTAGATATATCGATTAATTAAAATATCGACTAGAGATATCGATTGATTAGTATACCTAGAAGAGACATCGATATATTAGAATATCGACTAGAGGTATCGATTAATTAGTATACCTACTAGAGATATCGATTAATTAGTATACCTACTAGAGATATCGATTAATTAGAATATCTAGTAGTGGTATCGATTAATTAGTATACCTACTAGAGATATCGATTAATTAGTATACCTAGTAGAGACATCGATTAATTAGAATATCGACTAGAGATATCGATTAATTAGAATATCGACTAGAGATATCGATTAATTAGAATATCGACTAATTGTAATATCGACTAGAGATATTGATTAATTAGTATACCTACTAGAGTTATCGATTAATTAGTATACCTACTAGGGATATCGATTAATTAGATTATCTACTAAAGATATCGATTAATTAGAATACCTACTAGAGATATCGATTAATTAGAATATCGACTAGAGATATCGATTAATTAGTATACCTAGTAGAGACATCGATTAATTAGAATATCGACTAGGGATATCGATTAATTAGAATATCTACTAGAGATATCGATTAATTAGTATACCTAGTAGAGACATCGATTAATTAGAATATCGACTAGGGATATCGATTAATTAGAATATCTACTAGAGATATCGATTAAATAAAATATCTACTAGAGGTATCGATTAATTAGTATACCTAGAAGAGATATCGATTAATTAGTATACCTACTAGAGATATCGATTAATTAGAATATCGACTAGAGATATCGATTAATTAGTATATTTACAAGATATATCGATTTATTAGTATACCTACTAGAGATATCAATTAATTAGTATACCTACTAGAGATATCGATTAATTAGAATATCTACTAGAGATATCGATTAATTTGTATACCTACTAGAGATATCGATTAAATAAAATATCTACTAGAGGTATAGATTAATTAGAATATATACTATAAATATCGATTAATTAGAATACCTACTAGAGATATCGATTAATTGGTATACCTACTAGAGATATCGATTAATTAGAATATCGACTAGGGATATCGATTAATTAGTATACCTACTAGAGATATCGATAAATTAGTATATTTACTAGAGATATCGATTAATTAGTATACCTACTAAAGATATCGATTAATTAGTATACCTACTAGAGATGTATATTAATTAGAATATCTATAAGAGATATCGATTAATTAGTATACCTACTAGAGATATCGATTAATTAGTATACCTACTAGAGATATCGATTAATTAGTATATTTACTAGAGATATCGATTAATTAGTATACCTACTAGTGACATCGATTGATTAGTATACCTACTAGAGATATCGATTGATTAGTATTCTTAGTAGAGACATCGATTAATCAGAATAGCGACTAGAGATATCGATTAATTTGTATACATAGTAGAGATATCGATTAATTAGTATACCTACTAGAGATATCGATTAATATGAATATCGACTAGAGATATCGATTCATTAGAATATCTACTAGAGGTATCGATTAATTTGTATACCTACTAGGGATATCGATTAATTAGTATACCTAGTAGAGACATCGATTAATTAGAATATCGACTAGAGATATCGATTAATTAGAATATCTACTAGAGATATTGATTAATTAAAATATCGACTAGAGATATCGATTAATTTGTATACCTACTAGGGATATCGATTAATTAGTATACCTAGTAGAGACATCGATTAATTAGAATATCGACTAGAGATTTCGATTAATTAGAATATCTACTAGAGATATTGATAAATTAAAATATCGACTAGAGATATCAATTAATTAGTATACCTACTAAAGATATCGATTATTTAGTATACCTACTAGATATATCGATTTATTAGTATACCTACTAGAGATATCAATTAACTAGTATACCTACTAGAGATATCGATTAATTAGTATACCTACTAGAGATATCGATTAATTAGAATATCGACTAGAGATATCGATTATTAAGAATATCGACTAGATATATCGATTAATAAGTATACCTACTAGAGATATCGATTAATTAGTATACCTACTAGAGATATCGATTAATTAGTATACCTACTAGAGATATCGATTAATTAGTATACCTACTAGAGATATCGATTAATTAGTATACCTACTAGAGATATCGATTGATTAGTATACCTACTAGAGATATCGATTGATTAGTATTCTTAGTAGAGACATCGATTAATCAGAATAGCGACAAGAGATATCGATTAATTTGTATACATAGTAGAGATATCGATTAATTAGTATACCTACTAGAGATATCGATTAATATAAATATCGACTAGAGATATCGATTCATTAGAATATCTACTAGAGGTATCGATTAATTTGTATACCTACTAGGGATATCGATTAATTAGTATACCTAGTAGAGACATCGATTAATTAGAATATCGACTAAAGATATCGATTAATAAGTATGCCTACTAAAGATATCGATTAATTAGTATACCTACTAAAGATATCGATTAATTAGTATACCTATTAGAGATATCCATTAATTAGAATATCTACTAGAGATATCGATTAATTAGTATACATACTAGAGATATCGATTAATTAGTATATTTACTAGAGATATCGATTAATTAGTATACCTACCAGAGATATCGATTAATTTGAATATCGACTAAAGATATCGAATAAATAGTATACCTACTAGATATATCGATTAATTAGAATATCTAGTAGTGGTATCGATTAATTAGTATACCTACTAGAGATATCGATTAATTAGAATATCTAGTAGTGGTATCGATTAATTAGTATACCTACTAGAGATATCGATTAATTAGTATACCTAGTAGAGACATCGATTAATTAGAATATCGACTAGAGATATAGATTGATTAGTATACCTAGAAGAGACATCGATATATTAGAATATCGACTAGAGGTATCGATTAATTAGTATACCTACTAGAGATATCGATTAATTAGTATACCTACTAGAGATATCGATTAATTAGAATATCTAGTAGTGGTATCGATTAATTAGTATACCTACTAGAGATATCGATTAATTAGTATACCTAGTAGAGACATCGATTAATTAGAATATCGACTAGAGATATCGATTAATTAGAATATCGACTAGAGATATCGATTAATTAGAATATCGACTAATTGTAATATCGACTAGAGATATTGATTAATTAGTATACCTACTAGAGTTATCGATTAATTAGTATACCTACTAGGGATATCGATTAATTAGAATATCTACTAAAGATATCGATTAATTAGAATACCTACTAGAGATATCGATTAATTAGTATACCTACTAGAGATATCGATTAATTAGTATACCTACTAGAGATAGCGATTAAATAGAATATCGACTAGGGATATCGATTAATTAGAATATCTACTAGAGATATCGATTAATTAGTATACCTACTAGAGATAGCGATTAAATAGAATATCGACTAGGGATATCGATTAATTAGAATATCTACTAGAGATATCGATTAATAAGTATACCTAGTAGAAACATCAATTAATTAGAATATCGACTAGAGATATCGATTAATTAGTATACCTAGTAGAGACATCGATTAATTAGAATATCGACTAGGGATATCGATTAATTAGAATATCTACTAGAGATATCGATTAATTAGTATACCTAGTAGAGACATCGATTAATTAGAATATCGACTAGGGATATCGATTAATTAGAATATCAACTAGAGATATCGATTAAATAAAATATCTACTAGAGGTATCGATTAATTAGTATACCTAGTAGAGATATCGATTAATTAGTATACCTACTAGAGATATCGATTAATTAGTATACCTAATAGAGATATCGATTAATTAGAATATCGACTAGAGATATCGATTAATTAGTATACCTAGTAGAGACATCGATTAATTAGAATATCGACTAGGGATATCGATTAATTAGAATATCTACTTGAGATATCGATTAATTAGTATACCTAGTAGAGACATCGATTAATTAGAATATCGACTAGGGATATCGATTAATTAGAATATCTACTAGAGATATCGATTAAAAAAAATATCTACTAGAGGTATCGATTAATTAGTATACCTACTAAAGATATCAATTAATTAGTATACCTACTAGAGATATCGATTAATTAGTATACCTACTAGAGATATCGATTAATTAGTATATTTACTAGAGATATCGATTAATTAGTATACCTACTAGTGACATCGATTGATTATTATACCTACTAGAGATATCGATTGATTAGTATTCTTAGTAGAGACATCGATTAATCAGAATAGCGACTAGAGATATCGATTAATTTGTATACATAGTAGAGATATCGATTAATTAGTATACCTACTAGAGATATCGATTAATATGAATATCGACTAGAGATATCGATTCATTAGAATATCTACCCAGAGGTATCGATTAATTTGTATACCTACTAGGGATATCGATTAATTAGTATACCTAGTAGAGACATCGATTAATTAGAATATCGACTAGAGATATCGATTAATTAGAATATCTACTAGAGATATTGATTAATTAAAATATCGACTAGAGATATCGATTAATTTGTATACCTACTAGGGATATCGATTAATTAGTATACCTAGTAGAGACATCGATTAATTAGAATATCGACTAGAGATTTCGATTAATTAGAATATCTACTAGAGATATTGATAAATTAAAATATCGACTAGAGATATCAATTAATTAGTATACCTACTAAAGATATCGATTATTTAGTATACCTACTAGATATATCGATTTATTAGTATACCTACTAGAGATATCAATTAACTAGTATACCTACTAGAGATATCGATTAATTAGTATACCTACTAGAGATATCGATTAATTAGAATATCGACTAGAGATATCGATTATTAAGAATATCGACTAGATATATCGATTAATAAGTATACCTACTAGAGATATCGATTAATTAGTATACCAACTAGGGATATCGATTAATTAGTATACCTACTAGAGATATCGATTAATTAGTATACCTACTAGAGATATCGATTAATTAGTATACCTACTAGAGATATCGATTATTAAGAATATCGACTAGATATATCGATTAATAAGTATACCTACTAGAGATATCGATTAATTAGTATACCTACTAGGGATATCGATTAATTAGTATACCTACTAGAGATATCGATTAATTAGTATACCTACTAGAGATATCGATTAATTAGTATACCTACTAGAGATATCGATTAATTAGTATACCTACTAGAGATATCGATTGATTAGTATACCTACTAGAGATATCGATTGATTAGTATTCTTAGTAGAGACATCGATTAATCAGAATAGCGACTAGAGATATCGATTAATTTGTATACATAGTAGAGATATCGATTAATTAGTATACCTACTAGAGATATCGATTAATATGAATATCGACTAGAGATATCGATTCATTAGAATATCTACTAGAGGTATCGATTAATTTGTATACCTACTAGGGATATCGATTAATTAGTATACCTATTAGAGATATCCATTAATTAGAATATCTACTAGAGATATCGATTAATTAGTATACATACTAGAGATATCGATTAATTAGTATATTTACTAGAGATATCGATTAATTAGTATACCTACTAGAGATATCGATTAATATGAATATCGACTAGAGATATCGATTAATTAGAATATCTACTAGATATATCGATTAATTAGAATATCTAGTAGTGGTATCGATTAATTAGTATACCTACTAGAGATATCGATTAATTAGAATATCTAGTAGTGGTATCGATTAATTAGTATACCTACTAGAGATATCGATTAATTAGTATACCTAGTAGAGACATCGATTAATTAGAATATCGACTAGAGATATCGATTGATTAGTATACCTAGAAGAGACATCGATATATTAGAATATCGACTAGAGGTATCGATTAATTAGTATACCTACTAGAGATATCGATTAATTAGTATACCTACTAGAGATATCGATTAATTAGAATATCTAGTAGTGGTATCGATTAATTAGTATACCTACTAGAGATATCGATTAATTAGTATACCTAGTAGAGACATCGATTAATTAGAATATCGACTAGAGATATCGATTAATTAGAATATCGACTAGGGATATCGATTAATTAGAATATCGACTAATTGTAATATCGACTAGAGATATTGATTAATTAGTATACCTATTAGAGATATCCATTAATTAGAATATCTACTAGAGATATCGATTAATTAGTATACCTACTAGGGATATCGATTAATTAGAATATCTACTAAAGATATCGATTAATTAGAATACCTACTAGAGATATCGATTAATTAGTATACCTACTAAAGATATCGATTAATTAGTATACTAAAGATATCGATTAATTAGTATACCTACTAAAGATATCGATTAATTAGTATACCTATTAGAGATATCCATTAATTAGAATATCTACTAGAGATATCGATTAATTAGTATACCTACTAGGGATATCGATTAATTAGAATATCTACTAAAGATATCGATTAATTAGAATACCTACTAGAGATATCGATTAATTAGTATACCTACTAGAGATATCGATTAATTAGAATATCGACTAGGGATATCGATTAATTAGAATATCTACTAGAGATATCGATTAATTAGTATACCTACTAGAGATAGCGATTAAATAGAATATCGACTAGGGATATCGATTAATTAGAATATCTACTAGAGATATCGATTAATAAGTATACCTAGTAGAAACATCAATTAATTAGAAAATCGACTAGAGATATCGATTAATTAGTATACCTAGTAGAGACATCGATTAATTAGAATATCGACTAGGGATATCGATTAATTAGAATATCTACTAGAGATATCGATTAAATAAAATATCTACTAGAGGTATCGATTAATTAGTATACCTAGTAGAGATATCGATTAATTAGTATACCTACTAGAGATATCGATTAATTAGTATACCTACTAGAGATATCGATTAATTAGAATATCGACTAGAGATATCGATTAATTAGTATATTTACAAGATATATCGATTTATTAGTATACCTACTAGAGATATCAATTAATTAGTATACCTACTAGAGATATCGATTAATTAGTATGCCTACTAGAGATAGCGATTAAATAGAATATCGACTAGGGATATCGATTAATTAGAATATCTACTAGAGATATCGATTAATTAGTATACCTACTAGAGATAGCGATTAAATAGAATATCGACTAGGGATATCGATTAATTAGAATATCTACTAGAGATATCGATTAATAAGTATACCTAGTAGAAACATCAATTAATTAGAATATCGACTAGAGATATCGATTAATTAGTATACCTAGTAGAGACATCGATTAATTAGAATATCGACTAGGGATATCGATTAATTAGAATATCTACTAGAGATATCGATTAATTAGTATACCTAGTAGAGACATCGATTAATTAGAATATCGACTAGGGATATCGATTAATTAGAATATCTACTAGAGATATCGATTAAAAAAAATATCTACTAGAGGTATCGATTAATTAGTATACCTAGTAGAGATATCGATTTATTAGTATACCTACTAGAGATATCAATTAATTAGTATACCTACTAGAGATATCGATTAATTTGTATACCTACTAGAGATATCCATTAAATAAAATATCTACTAGAGGTATCGATTAATTAGAATATATACTATAAATATCGATTAATTAGTATACCTACTAGAGATAGCAATTAAATAGAATATCGACTAGGGATATCGATTAATTAGAATATCTACTAGAGATATCGATTAATAAGTATACCTAGTAGAAACATCGATTAATTAGAATACCTACTAGAGATATCGATTAATTAGTATACCTACTAGAGATATCGATTAATTAGTATACCTACTAGAGATATCGAATAATTAGAATATCTACTAGAGTTATCGATGAATTAGAATATCGACTAGAGATATCAATTAATTAGAATATCTACAAGCGATATCGATTAATTAGAATATCGACTATGGATATCGATTAATTAGTATACCTAGTAGAGATATCGATTAATTAGAATATCTGCTAGAGATATCGATTAATTAGTATACCTACTAGAGATATCGATTAATTAAAATATCGACTAGAGATATCGATTAATTAGAATATCTACTAGAGATATCGATTAATTAGTATACATACTAGAGATATCGATTAATTAGTATATTTACTAGAGATATCAATTAATTAGTATACCTACCAGAGATATCGATTAATTTGAATATCGACTAAAGATATCGAATAATTAGTATACCTACTAGATATATTGATTAATTAAAATATCGACTAGAGATATCGATTGATTAGTATACCTAGAAGAGACATCGATATATTAGAATATCGACTAGAGGTATCGATTAATTAGTATACCTACTAGAGATATCGATTAATTAGTATACCTACTAGAGATATCGATTAATTAGAATATCTAGTAGTGGTATCGATTAATTAGTATACCTACTAGAGATATCGATTAATTAGTATACCTAGTAGAGACATCGATTAATTAGAATATCGACTAGAGATATCGATTAATTAGAATATCGACTAATTGTAATATCGACTAGAGATATTGATTAATTAGTATACCTACTAGAGTTATCGATTAATTAGTATACCTACTAGGGATATCGATTAATTAGAATATCTACTAAAGATATCGATTGATTAGAATACCTACTAGAGATATCGATTAATTAGTATACCTACTAGAGATAGCGATTAAATAGAATATCGACTAGGGATATCGATTAATTAGAATATCTACTAGAGATATCGATTAATAAGTATACCTAGTAGAAACATCAATTAGAATATCGACTAGAGATATCGATTAATTAGTATACCTAGTAGAGACATCGATTAATTAGAATATCGACTAGGGATATCGATTAATTAAAATATCTACTAGAGATATCGATTAATTAGAATATCTACTAGAGTTATCGATGAATTAGAATATCGACTAGAGATATCGATTAATTAGAATATCTACAAGCGATATCGATTAATTAGAATATCGACTATGGATATCGATTAATTAGTATACCTAGTACAGATATCGATTAATTAGAATATCTGCTAGAGATATCGATTAAATAAAATATCTACTAGAGGTATCGATTAATTAGTATACCTACTAGAGATAGCGATTAAATAGAATATCGACTAGGGATATCGATTAATTAGAATATCTACTAGAGATATCGATTAATAAGTATACCTAGTAGAAACATCAATTAGAATATCGACTAGAGATATCGATTAATTAGTATGCCTACTAGAGATATCGATTAATTAAAATATCGACTAGAGATATATATCAATTCGAATATCGACTAGAGATATCGATTAATTAGAATATCTACTAGAGATATTGATTAATTAAAATATCGACTAGAGATATCGATTGATTAGTATACCTAGAAGAGACATCGATATATTAGAATATCGACTAGAGGTATCGATTAATTAGTATACCTATTAGAGACATCGATTAATTAGAATATCGACTAGGGATATCGATTAATTAGAATATCTACTAGAGATATCGATTAAATAAAATATCTACTAGAGGTATCGATTAATTAGTATACCTAGTAGAGATATCGATTAATTAGTATACCTACTAGAGATATCGATTAATTAGAATATCGACTAGGGATATCGATTAATTAGAATATCTACTAGAGATATCGATTAATTAGTATACCTAGTAGAGACATCGATTAATTAGAATATCGACTAGAGATATCGATTAATTAGTATACCTACTAGAGATATCGATTAATTAGAATATCGACTAGAGATATCGATTAATTAGAATATCGACTAATTGTAATATCGACTAGAGATATTGATTAATTAGTATACCTACTAGAGTTATCGATTAATTAGTATACCTACTAGGGATATCGATTAATTAGATTATCTACTAAAGATATCGATTAATTAGAATACCTACTAGAGATATCGATTAATTAGAATATCGACTAGAGATATCGATTAATTAGTATACCTAGTAGAGACATCGATTAATTAGAATATCGACTAGGGATATCGATTAATTAGAATATCTACTAGAGATATCGATTAATTAGTATACCTAGTAGAGACATCGATTAATTAGAATATCGACTAGGGATATCGATTAATTAGAATATCTACTAGAGATATCGATTAATTAGTATACCTAGTAGAGACATCGATTAATTAGAATATCGACTAGGGATATCGATTAATTAGAATATCGACTAGGGATATCGATTAATTAGAATATCTACTAGAGATATCGATTAAATAAAATATCTACTAGAGGTATCGATTAATTAGTATACCTAGTAGAGATATCGATTAATTAGTATACCTACTAGAGATATCGATTAATTAGAATATCGACTAGAGATATCGATTAATTAGTATATTTACAAGATATATCGATTTATTAGTATACCTACTAGAGATATCAATTAATTAGTATACCTACTAGAGATATCGATTAATTAGAATATCTACTAGAGATATCGATTAATTTGTATACCTACTAGAGATATCGATTAAATAAAATATCTACTAGAGGTATAGATTAATTAGAATATATACTATAAATATCGATTAATTAGAATACCTACTAGAGATATCGATTAATTAGTATACCTACTAGAGATATCGATTAATTAGAATATCGACTAGGGATATCGATTAATTAGTATACCTACTAGAGATATCGATTAATTAGTATATTTACTAGAGATATCGATTAATTAGTATACCTACTAGTGACATCGATTGATTAGTATACCTACTAGAGATATCGATTGATTAGTATTCTTAGTAGAGACATCGATTAATCAGAATAGCGACGAGAGATATCGATTAATTTGTATACATAGTAGAGATATCGATTAATTAGTATACCTACTAGAGATATCGATTAATATGAATATCGACTAGAGATATCGATTCATTAGAATATCTACTAGAGGTATCGATTAATTTGTATACCTACTAGGGATATCGATTAATTAGTATACCTAGTAGAGACATCGATTAATTAGAATATCGACTAGAGATATCGATTAATTAGAATATCTACTAGAGATATTGATTAATTAAAATATCGACTAGAGATATCGATTAATTTGTATACCTACTAGGGATATCGATGAATTAGTATACCTAGTAGAGACATCGATTAATTAGAATATCGACTAGAGATTTCGATTAATTAGAATATCTACTAGAGATATTGATAAATTAAAATATCGACTAGAGATATCAATTAATTAGTATACCTACTAAAGATATCGATTATTTAGTATACCTACTAGATATATCGATTTATTAGTATACCTACTAGAGATATCAATTAACTAGTATACCTACTAGAGATATCGATTAATTAGTATACCTACTAGAGATATCGATTAATTAGAATATCGACTAGAGATATCGATTATTAAGAATATCGACTAGATATATCGATTAATAAGTATACCTACTAGAGATATCGATTAATTAGTATACCTACTAGGGATATCGATTAATTAGTATACCTACTAGAGATATCGATTAATTAGTATACCTACTAGAGATATCGATTAATTAGTATACCTACTAGAGATATCGATTCATTAGTATACCTACTAGAGATATCGATTGATTAGTATACCTACTAGAGATATCGATTGATTAGTATTCTTAGTAGAGACATCGATTAATCAGAATAGCGACTAGAGATATCGATTAATTTGTATACATAGTAGAGATATCGATTAATTAGTATACCTACTAGAGATATCGATTAATATGAATATCGACTAGAGATATCGATTCATTAGAATATCTACTAGAGGTATCGATTAATTTGTATACCTACTAGGGATATCGATTAATTAGTATACCTAGTAGAGACATCGATTAATTAGAATATCGACTAAAGATATCGATTAATAAGTATACCTACTAAAGATATCGATTAATTAGTATACCTACTAAAGATATCGATTAATTAGTATACTAAAGATATCGATTAATTAGTATACCTACTAAAGATATCGATTAATTAGTATACCTATTAGAGATATCCATTAATTAGAATATCTACTAGAGATATCGATTAATTAGTATACATACTAGAGATATCGATTAATTAGTATACCTACTAGAGATATCGATTAATATGAATATCGACTAGAGATATCGATTAATTAGAATATCTACTAGATATATCGATTAATTAGAATATCTAGTAGTGGTATCGATTAATTAGTATACCTACTAGAGATATCGATTAATTAGAATATCTAGTAGTGGTATCGATTAATTAGTATACCTACTAGAGATATCGATTAATTAGTATACCTAGTAGAGACATCGATTAATTAGAATATCGACTAGAGATATCGATTGATTAGTATACCTAGAAGAGACATCGATATATTAGAATATCGACTAGAGGTATCGATTAATTAGTATACCTACTAGAGATATCGATTAATTAGTATACCTACTAAAGATATCGATTAATTAGAATATCTAGTAGTGGTATCGATTAATTAGTATACCTACTAGAGATATCGATTAATTAGTATACCTAGTAGAGACATCGATTAATTAGAATATCGACTAGAGATATCGATTAATTAGAATATCGACTAGAGATATCGATTAATTAGAATATCGACTAATTGTAATATCGACTAGAGATATTGATTAATTAGTATACCTACTAGAGTTATCGATTAATTAGTATACCTACTAGGGATATCGATTAATTAGAATATCTACTAAAGATATCGATTAATTAGAATACCTACTAGAGATATCGATTAATTAGTATACCTACTAGAGATATCGATTAATTAGAATATCGACTAGGGATATCGATTAATTAGAATATCTACTAGAGATATCGATTAATTAGTATACCTAGTAGAGACATCGATTAATTAGAATATCGACTAGGGATATCGATTAATTAGAATATCTACTAGAGATATCGATTAAAAAAAATATCTACTAGAGGTATCGATTAATTAGTATACCTAGTAGAGATATCGATTTATTAGTATACCTACTAGAGATATCAATTAATTAGTATACCTACTAGAGATATCGATTAATTAGTATACCTACTAGAGATATCGATTAATTAGAATATCTAGTAGTGGTATCGATTAATTAGTATACCTACTAGAGATATCGATTAATTAGTATACCTAGTAGAGACATCGATTAATTAGAATATCGACTAGGGATATCGATTAATTAGAATATCTAGTAGTGGTATCGATTAATTAGTATACCTATTAGAGATATCGATTAATTAGAATATCTACTAGAGATATCGATTAATTAGTATACCTAGTAGAGACATCGATTAATTAGAATATCGACTAGGGATATCGATTAATTAGAATATCTACTAGAGATATCGATTAATTAGTATACCTAGTAGAGACATCGATTAATTAGAATATCGACTAGGGATATCGATTAATTAGAATATCTACTAGAGATATCGATTAAAAAAATATCTACTAGAGGTATCGATTAATTAGTATACCTAGTAGAGATATCGATTTATTAGTATACCTACTAGAGATATCAATTAATTAGTATACCTACTAGAGATATCGATTAATTTGTATACCTACTAGAGATATCCATTAAATAAAATATCTACTAGAGGTATCGATTAATTAGAATATATACTATAAATATCGATTAATTAGTATACCTACTAGAGATAGCAATTAAATAGAATATCGACTAGGGATATCGATTAATTAGAATATCTACTAGAGATATCGATTAATAAGTATACCTAGTAGAAACATCGATTAATTAGAATACCTACTAGAGATATCGATTAATTAGTATACCTACTAGAGATATCGATTAATTAGTATACCTACTAGAGATATCGAATAATTAGAATATCTACTAGAGTTATCGATGAATTAGAATATCGACTAGAGATATCAATTAATTAGAATATCTACAAGCGATATCGATTAATTAGAATATCGACTATGGATATCGATTAATTAGTATACCTAGTAGAGATATCGATTAATTAGAATATCTGCTAGAGATATCGATTAATTAGTATACCTACTAGAGATATCGATTAATTAAAATATCGACTAGAGGTATATATCAATTCGAATATCGACTAGATATATCGATTAATTAGAATATCTACTAGAGATATTGATTAATTAAAATATCGACTAGAGATATCGATTAATTAGAATATCTACTAGAGATATCGATTAATTAGTATACATACTAGAGATATCGATTAATTAGTATATTTACTAGAGATATCAATTAATTAGTATACCTACCAGAGATATCGATTAATTTGAATATCGACTAAAGATATCGAATAATTAGTATACCTACTAGATATATTGATTAATTAAAATATCGACTAGAGATATCGATTGATTAGTATACCTAGAAGAGACATCGATATATTAGAATATCGACTAGAGGTATCGATTAATTAGTATACCTACTAGAGATATCGATTAATTAGTATACCTACTAGAGATATCGATTAATTAGAATATCTAGTAGTGGTATCGATTAATTAGTATACCTACTAGAGATATCGATTAATTAGTATACCTAGTAGAGACATCGATTAATTAGAATATCGACTAGAGATATCGATTAATTAGAATATCGACTAATTGTAATATGGACTAGAGATATTGATTAATTAGTATACCTACTAGAGTTATCGATTAATTAGTATACCTACTAGGGATATCGATTAATTAGAATATCTACTAAAGATATCGATTGATTAGAATACCTACTAGAGATATCGATTAATTAGTATACCTACTAGAGATAGCGATTAAATAGAATATCGACTAGGGATATCGATTAATTAGAATATCTACTAGAGGTATCGATTAATAAGTATACCTAGTAGAAACATCAATTAGAATATCGACTAGAGATATCGATTAATTAGTATACCTAGTAGAGACATCGATTAATTAGAATATCGACTAGGGATATCGATTAATTAAAATATCTACTAGAGATATCGATTAATTAGAATATCTACTAGAGTTATCGATGAATTAGAATATCGACTAGAGATATCGATTAATTAGAATATCTACAAGCGATATCGATTAATTAGAATATCGACTATGGATATCGATTAATTAGTATACCTAGTACAGATATCGATTAATTAGAATATCTGCTAGAGATATCGATTAATTAGTATACCTACTAGAGATATCGATTAATTAAAATATCGACTAGAGATATATATCAATTCGAATATCGACTAGAGATATCGATTAATTAGAATATCTACTAGAGATATTGATTAATTAAAATATCGACTAGAGATATCGATTGATTAGTATACCTAGAAGAGACATCGATATATTAGAATATCGACTAGAGGTATCGATTAATTAGTATACCTATTAGAGACATCGATTAATTAGAATATCGACTAGGGATATCGATTAATTAGAATATCTACTAGAGATATCGATTAAATAAAATATCTACTAGAGGTATCGATTAATTAGTATACCTAGTAGAGATATCGATTAATTAGTATACCTACTAGAGATATCGATTAATTAGAATATCGACTAGGGATATCGATTAATTAGAATATCTACTAGAGATATCGATTAATTAGTATACCTAGTAGAGACATCGATTAATTAGAATATCGACTAGAGATATCGATTAATTAGTATACCTACTAGAGATATCGATTAATTAGAATATCGACTAGAGATATCGATTAATTAGAATATCGACTAATTGTAATATCGACTAGAGATATTGATTAATTAGTATACCTACTAGAGTTATCGATTAATTAGTATACCTACTAGGGATATCGATTAATTAGATTATCTACTAAAGATATCGATTAATTAGAATACCTACTAGAGATATCGATTAATTAGAATATCGACTAGAGATATCGATTAATTAGTATACCTAGTAGAGACATCGATTAATTAGAATATCGACTAGGGATATCGATTAATTAGAATATCTACTAGAGATATCGATTAATTAGTATACCTAGTAGAGACATCGATTAATTAGAATATCGACTAGGGATATCGATTAATTAGAATATCTACTAGAGATATCGATTAATTAGTATACCTAGTAGAGACATCGATTAATTAGAATATCGACTAGGGATATCGATTAATTAGAATATCTACTAGAGATATCGATTAAATAAAATATCTACTAGAGGTATCGATTAATTAGTATACCTAGTAGAGATATCGATTAATTAGTATACCTACTAGAGATATCGATTAATTAGAATATCGACTAGAGATATCGATTAATTAGTATATTTACAAGATATATCGATTTATTAGTATACCTACTAGAGATATCAATTAATTAGTATACCTACTAGAGATATCGATTAATTAGAATATCTACTAGAGATATCGATTAATTTGTATACCTACTAGAGATATCGATTAAATAAAATATCTACTAGAGGTATAGATTAATTAGAATATATACTATAAATATCGATTAATTAGAATACCTACTAGAGATATCGATTAATTAGTATACCTACTAGAGATATCGATTAATTAGAATATCGACTAGGGATATCGATTAATTAGTATACCTACTAGAGATATCGATTAATTAGTATATTTACTAGAGATATCGATTAATTAGTATACCTACTAAAGATATCGATTAATTAGTATACCTACTAGAGATGTATATTAATTAGAATATCTATAAGAGATATCGATTAATTAGTATACCTACTAGAGATATCGATTAATTAGTATACCTACTAGAGATATCGATTAATTAGTATATTTACTAGAGATATCGATTAATTAGTATACCTACTAGTGACATCGATTGATTAGTATACCTACTAGAGATATCGATTGATTAGTATTCTTAGTAGAGACATCGATTAATCAGAATAGCGACTAGAGATATCGATTAATTTGTATACATAGTAGAGATATCGATTAATTAGTATACCTACTAGAGATATCGATTAATATAAATATCGACTAGAGATATCGATTCATTAGAATATCTACTAGAGGTATCGATTAATTTGTATACCTACTAGGGATATCGATTAATTAGTATACCTAGTAGAGACATCGATTAATTAGAATATCGACTAGAGATATCGATTAATTAGAATATCTACTAGAGATATTGATTAATTAAAATATCGACTAGAGATATCGATTAATTTGTATACCTACTAGGGATATCGATTAATTAGTATACCTAGTAGAGACATCGATTAATTAGAATATCGACTAGAGATTTCGATTAATTAGAATATCTACTAGAGATATTGATAAATTAAAATATCGACTAGAGATATCAATTAATTAGTATACCTACTAAAGATATCGATTATTTAGTATACCTACTAGATATATCGATTTATTAGTATACCTACTAGAGATATCAATTAACTAGTATACCTACTAGAGATATCGATTAATTAGTATACCTACTAGAGATATCGATTAATTAGAATATCGACTAGAGATATCGATTATTAAGAATATCGACTAGATATATCGATTAATAAGTATACCTACTAGAGATATCGATTAATTAGTATACCTACTAGAGATATCGATTAATTAGTATACCTACTAGAGATATCGATTAATTAGTATACCTACTAGAGATATCGATTAATTAGTATACCTACTAGAGATATCGATTGATTAGTATTCTTAGTAGAGACATCGATTAATCAGAATAGCGACTAGAGATATCGATTAATTTGTATACTTAGTAGAGATATCGATTAATTAGTATACCTACTAGAGATATCGATTAATTAGAATATCGACTAAAGATATCGATTAATAAGTATACCTACTAAAGATATCGATTAATTAGTATACCTACTAAAGATATCGATTAATTAGTATACCTACTAGAGATATCGATTAATTAGTATACCTAGTAGAGACATCGATTAATTAGAATATCGACTAGAGATATCGATTAATTAGAATATCGACTAATTGTAATATCGACTAGAGATATTGATTAATTAGTATACCTACTAGAGTTATCGATTAATTAGTATACCTACTAGGGATATCGATTAATTAGAATATCTACTAAAGATATCGATTGATTAGAATACCTACTAGAGATATCGATTAATTAGTATACCTACTAGAGATAGCGATTAAATAGAATATCGACTAGGGATATCGATTAATTAGAATATCTACTAGAGATATCGATTAATAAGTATACCTAGTAGAAACATCAATTAGAATATCGACTAGAGATATCGATTAATTAGTATACCTAGTAGAGACATCGATTAATTAGAATATCGACTAGGGATATCGATTAATTAAAATATCTACTAGAGATATCGATTAATTAGAATATCTACTAGAGTTATCGATGAATTAGAATATCGACTAGGATATCGATTAATTAGAATATCTACAAGCGATATCGATTAATTAGAATATCGACTATGGATATCGATTAATTAGTATACCTAGTACAGATATCGATTAATTAGAATATCTGCTAGAGATATCGATTAATTAGTATACCTACTAGAGATATCGATTAATTAAAATATCGACTAGAGATATATATCAATTCGAATATCGACTAGAGATATCGATTAATTAGAATATCTACTAGAGATATTGATTAATTAAAATATCGACTAGAGATATCGATTGATTAGTATACCTAGAAGAGACATCGATATATTAGAATATCGACTAGAGGTATCGATTAATTAGTATACCTATTAGAGACATCGATTAATTAGAATATCGACTAGGGATATCGATTAATTAGAATATCTACTAGAGATATCGATTAAATAAAATATCTACTAGAGGTATCGATTAATTAGTATACCTAGTAGAGATATCGATTAATTAGTATACCTACTAGAGATATCGATTAATTAGAATATCGACTAGGGATATCGATTAATTAGAATATCTACTAGAGATATCGATTAATTAGTATACCTAGTAGAGACATCGATTAATTAGAATATCGACTAGAGATATCGATTAATTAGTATACCTACTAGAGATATCGATTAATTAGAATATCGACTAGAGATATCGATTAATTAGAATATCGACTAATTGTAATATCGACTAGAGATATTGATTAATTAGTATACCTACTAGAGTTATCGATTAATTAGTATACCTACTAGGGATATCGATTAATTAGATTATCTACTAAAGATATCGATTAATTAGAATACCTACTAGAGATATCGATTAATTAGAATATCGACTAGAGATATCGATTAATTAGTATACCTAGTAGAGACATCGATTAATTAGAATATCGACTAGGGATATCGATTAATTAGAATATCTACTAGAGATATCGATTAATTAGTATACCTAGTAGAGACATCGATTAATTAGAATATCGACTAGGGATATCGATTAATTAGAATATCTACTAGAGATATCGATTAATTAGTATACCTAGTAGAGACATCGATTAATTAGAATATCGACTAGGGATATCGATTAATTAGAATATCTACTAGAGATATCGATTAAATAAAATATCTACTAGAGGTATCGATTAATTAGTATACCTAGTAGAGATATCGATTAATTAGTATACCTACTAGAGATATCGATTAATTAGAATATCGACTAGAGATATCGATTAATTAGTATATTTACAAGATATATCGATTTATTAGTATACCTACTAGAGATATCAATTAATTAGTATACCTACTAGAGATATCGATTAATTAGAATATCTACTAGAGATATCGATTAATTTGTATACCTACTAGAGATATCGATTAAATAAAATATCTACTAGAGGTATAGATTAATTAGAATATATACTATAAATATCGATTAATTAGAATACCTACTAGAGATATCGATTAATTAGTATACCTACTAGAGATATCGATTAATTAGAATATCGACTAGGGATATCGATTAATTAGTATACCTACTAGAGATATCGATTAATTAGTATATTTACTAGAGATATCGATTAATTAGTATACCTACTAAAGATATCGATTAATTAGTATACCTACTAGAGATGTATATTAATTAGAATATCTATAAGAGATATCGATTAATTAGTATACCTACTAGAGATATCGATTAATTAGTATACCTACTAGAGATATCGATTAATTAGTATATTTACTAGAGATATCGATTAATTAGTATACCTACTAGTGACATCGATTGATTAGTATACCTACTAGAGATATCGATTGATTAGTATTCTTAGTAGAGACATCGATTAATCAGAATAGCGACTAGAGATATCGATTAATTTGTATACATAGTAGAGATATCGATTAATTAGTATACCTACTAGAGATATCGATTAATATGAATATCGACTAGAGATATCGATTCATTAGAATATCTACTAGAGGTATCGATTAATTTGTATACCTACTAGGGATATCGATTAATTAGTATACCTAGTAGAGACATCGATTAATTAGAATATCGACTAGAGATATCGATTAATTAGAATATCTACTAGAGATATTGATTAATTAAAATATCGACTAGAGATATCGATTAATTTGTATACCTACTAGGGATATCGATTAATTAGTATACCTAGTAGAGACATCGATTAATTAGAATATCGACTAGAGATTTCGATTAATTAGAATATCTACTAGAGATATTGATAAATTAAAATATCGACTAGAGATATCAATTAATTAGTATACCTACTAAAGATATCGATTATTTAGTATACCTACTAGATATATCGATTTATTAGTATACCTACTAGAGATATCAATTAACTAGTATACCTACTAGAGATATCGATTAATTAGTATACCTACTAGAGATATCGATTAATTAGAATATCGACTAGAGATATCGATTATTAAGAATATCGACTAGATATATCGATTAATAATTATACCTACTAGAGATATCGATTAATTAGTATACCTACTAGAGATATCGATTAATTAGTATACCTACTAGAGATATCGATTAATTAGTATACCTACTAGAGATATCGATTAATTAGTATACCTACTAGAGATATCGATTGATTAGTATTCTTAGTAGAGACATCGATTAATCAGAATAGCGACTAGAGATATCGATTAATTTGTATACATAGTAGAGATATCGATTAATTAGTATACCTACTAGAGATATCGATTAATTAGAATATCGACTAAAGATATCGATTAATAAGTATACCTACTAAAGATATCGATTAATTAGTATACCTACTAAAGATATCGATTAATTAGTATACCTACTAGAGATATCGATTAATTAGTATACCTAGTAGAGACATCGATTAATTAGAATATCGACTAGAGATATCGATTAATTAGAATATCGACTAATTGTAATATCGACTAGAGATATTGATTAATTAGTATACCTACTAGAGTTATCGATTAATTAGTATACCTACTAGGGATATCGATTAATTAGAATATCTACTAAAGATATCGATTGATTAGAATACCTACTAGAGATATCGATTAATTAGTATACCTACTAGAGATAGCGATTAAATAGAATATCGACTAGGGATATCGATTAATTAGAATATCTACTAGAGATATCGATTAATAAGTATACCTAGTAGAAACATCAATTAGAATATCGACTAGAGATATCGATTAATTAGTATACCTAGTAGAGACATCGATTAATTAGAATATCGACTAGGGATATCGATTAATTAAAATATCTACTAGAGATATCGATTAATTAGAATATCTACTAGAGTTATCGATGAATTAGAATATCGACTAGGATATCGATTAATTAGAATATCTACAAGCGATATCGATTAATTAGAATATCGACTATGGATATCGATTAATTAGTATACCTAGTACAGATATCGATTAATTAGAATATCTGCTAGAGATATCGATTAATTAGTATACCTACTAGAGATATCGATTAATTAAAATATCGACTAGAGATATATATCAATTCGAATATCGACTAGAGATATCGATTAATTAGAATATCTACTAGAGATATTGATTAATTAAAATATCGACTAGAGATATCGATTGATTAGTATACCTAGAAGAGACATCGATATATTAGAATATCGACTAGAGGTATCGATTAATTAGTATACCTATTAGAGACATCGATTAATTAGAATATCGACTAGGGATATCGATTAATTAGAATATCTACTAGAGATATCGATTAAATAAAATATCTACTAGAGGTATCGATTAATTAGTATACCTAGTAGAGATATCGATTAATTAGTATACCTACTAGAGATATCGATTAATTAGAATATCGACTAGGGATATCGATTAATTAGAATATCTACTAGAGATATCGATTAATTAGTATACCTAGTAGAGACATCGATTAATTAGAATATCTACTAGAGATATCGATTAATTAGTATACCTACTAGAGATATCGATTAATTAGAATATCGACTAGAGATATCGATTAATTAGAATATCGACTAATTGTAATATCGACTAGAGATATTGATTAATTAGTATACCTACTAGAGTTATCGATTAATTAGTATACCTACTAGGGATATCGATTAATTAGATTATCTACTAAAGATATCGATTAATTAGAATACCTACTAGAGATATCGATTAATTAGAATATCGATTAGAGATATCGATTAATTAGAATATCGACTAGGGATATCGATTAATTAGAATATCTACTAGAGATATCGATTAAATAAAATATCTACTAGAGGTATCGATTAATTAGTATACCTAGTAGAGATATCGATTAATTAGTATACCTACTAGAGATATCGATTAATTAGAATATCGACTAGAGATATCGATTAATTAGTATATTTACAAGATATATCGATTTATTAGTATACCTACTAGAGATATCAATTAATTAGTATACCTACTAGAGATATCGATTAATTAGAATATCTACTAGAGATATCGATTAATTTGTATACCTACTAGAGATATCGATTAAATAAAATATCTACTAGAGGTATAGATTAATTAGAATATATACTATAAATATCGATTAATTAGAATACCTACTAGAGATATCGATTAATTAGTATACCTACTAGAGATATCGATTAATTAGAATATCGACTAGGGATATCGATTAATTAGTATACCTACTAGAGATATCGATTAATTAGTATATTTACTAGAGATATCGATTAATTAGTATACCTACTAAAGATATCGATTAATTAGTATACCTACTAGAGATGTATATTAATTAGAATATCTATAAGAGATATCGATTAATTAGTATACCTACTAGAGATATCGATTAATTAGTATACCTACTAGAGATATCGATTAATTAGTATATTTACTAGAGATATCGATTAATTAGTATACCTACTAGTGACATCGATTGATTAGTATACCTACTAGAGATATCGATTGATTAGTATTCTTAGTAGAGACATCGATTAATCAGAATAGCGACTAGAGATATCGATTAATTTGTATACATAGTAGAGATATCGATTAATTAGTATACCTACTAGAGATATCGATTAATATGAATATCGACTAGAGATATCGATTCATTAGAATATCTACTAGAGGTATCGATTAAATTGTATACCTACTAGGGATATCGATTAATTAGTATACCTAGTAGAGACATCGATTAATTAGAATATCGACTAGAGATATCGATTAATTAGAATATCTACTAGAGATATTGATTAATTAAAATATCGACTAGAGATATCGATTAATTTGTATACCTACTAGGGATATCGATTAATTAGTATACCTACTAGATATATCGATTTATTAGTATACCTACTAGAGATATCAATTAACTAGTATACCTACTAGAGATATCGATTAATTAGTATACCTACTAGAGATATCGATTAATTAGAATATCGACTAGAGATATCGATTATTAAGAATATCGACTAGATATATCGATTAATAAGTATACCTACTAGAGATATCGATTAATTAGTATACCTACTAGAGATATCGATTAATTAGTATACCTACTAGAGATATCGATTAATTAGTATACCTACTAGAGATATCGATTAATTAGTATACCTACTAGAGATATCGATTAATTAGTATACCTACTAGAGATATCGATTGATTAGTATACCTACTAGAGATATCGATTGATTAGTATTCTTAGTAGAGACATCGATTAATCAGAATAGCGACTAGAGATATCGATTAATTTGTATACATAGTAGAGATATCGATTAATTAGTATACCTACTAGAGATATCGATTAATTAGAATATCGACTAAAGATATCGATTAATAAGTATACCTACTAAAGATATCGATTAATTAGTATACCTACTAAAGATATCGATTAATTAGTATACTAAAGATATCGATTAATTAGTATACCTACTAAAGATATCGATTAATTAGTATACCTATTAGAGATATCCATTAATTAGAATATCTACTAGCGATATCGATTAATTAGTATACATACTAGAGATATCGATTAATTAGTATATTTACTAGAGATATCGATTAATTAGTATACCTACCAGAGATATCGATTAATTTGAATATCGACTAAAGATATCGAATAAATAGTATACCTACTAGATATATCGATTAATTAGAATATCTAGTAGTGGTATCGATTAATTAGTATACCTACTAGAGATATCGATTAATTAGAATATCTAGTAGTGGTATCGATTAATTAGTATACCTACTAGAGATATCGATTAATTAGTATACCTAGTAGAGACATCGATTAATTAGAATATCGACTAGAGATATCGATTGATTAGTATACCTAGAAGAGACATCGATATATTAGAATATCGACTAGAGGTATCGATTAATTAGTATACCTACTAGAGATATCGATTAATTAGTATACCTACTAGAGATATCGATTAATTAGAATATCTAGTAGTGGTATCGATTAATTAGTATACCTACTAGAGATATCGATTAATTAGTATACCTAGTAGAGACATCGATTAATTAGAATATCGACTAGAGATATCGATTAATTAGAATATCGACTAGAGATATCGATTAATTAGAATATCGACTAATTGTAATATCGACTAGAGATATTGATTAATTAGTATACCTACTAGAGTTATCGATTAATTAGTATACCTACTAGGGATATCGATTAATTAGAATATCTACTAAAGATATCGATTAATTAGAATACCTACTAGAGATATCGATTAATTAGTATACCTACTAGAGATATCGATTAATTAGAATATCGACTAGGGATATCGATTAATTAGAATATCTACTAGAGATATCGATTAATTAGTATACCTACTAGAGATAGCGATTAAATAGAATATCGACTAGGGATATCGATTAATTAGTATACCTAGTAGAGACATCGATTAATTAGAATATCGACTAGGGATATCGATTAATTAGAATATCTACTAGAGATATCGATTAAATAAAATATCTACTAGAGGTATCGATTAATTAGTATACCTAGTAGAGATATCGATTAATTAGTATACCTACTAGAGATATCGATTAATTAGTATACCTACTAGAGATATCGATTAATTAGAATATCGACTAGAGATATCGATTAATTAGTATATTTACAAGATATATCGATTTATTAGTATACCTACTAGAGATATCAATTAATTAGTATACCTACTAGAGATATCGATTAATTAGTATACCTACTAGAGATAGCGATTAAATAGAATATCGACTAGGGATATCGATTAATTAGAATATCTACTAGAGATATCGATTAATTAGTATACCTACTAGAGATAGCGATTAAATAGAATATCGACTAGGGATATCGATTAATTAGAATATCGACTAGAGATATCGATTAATTAGTATACCTAGTAGAGACATCGATTAATTAGAATATCGACTAGGGATATCGATTAATTAGAATATCTACTAGAGATATCGATTAAATAAAATATCTACTAGAGGTATCGATTAATTAGTATACCTAGTAGAGATATCGATTAATTAGTATACCTACTAGAGATATCGATTAATTAGTATACCTACTAGAGATATCGATTAATTAGAATATCGACTAGAGATATCGATTATTAAGAATATCGACTAGATATATCGATTAATAAGTATACCTACTAGAGATATCGATTAATTAGTATACCTACTAGAGATATCGATTAATTAGTATACCTACTAGAGATATCGATTAATTAGTATACCTACTAGAGATATCGATTAATTAGTATACCTACTAGAGATATCGATTGATTAGTATTCTTAGTAGAGACATCGATTAATCAGAATAGCGACTAGAGATATCGATTAATTTGTATACATAGTAGAGATATCGATTAATTAGTATACCTACTAGAGATATCGATTAATTAGAGTATCGACTAAAGATATCGATTAATAAGTATACCTACTAAAGATATCGATTAATTAGTATACCTACTAAAGATATCGATTAATTAGTATACCTACTAGAGATATCGATTAATTAGTATACCTAGTAGAGACATCGATTAATTAGAATATCGACTAGAGATATCGATTAATTAGAATATCGACTAATTGTAATATCGACTAGAGATATTGATTAATTAGTATACCTACTAGAGTTATCGATTAATTAGTATACCTACTAGGGATATCGATTAATTAGAATTTCTACTAAAGATATCGATTGATTAGAATACCTACTAGAGATATCGATTAATTAGTATACCTACTAGAGATAGCGATTAAATAGAATATCGACTAGGGATATCGATTAATTAGAATATCTACTAGAGATATCGATTAATAAGTATACCTAGTAGAAACATCAATTAGAATATCGACTAGAGATATCGATTAATTAGTATACCTAGTAGAGACATCGATTAATTAGAATATCGACTAGGGATATCGATTAATTAAAATATCTACTAGAGATATCGATTAATTAGAATATCTACTAGAGTTATCGATGAATTAGAATATCGACTAGGATATCGATTAATTAGAATATCTACAAGCGATATCGATTAATTAGAATATCGACTATGGATATCGATTAATTAGTATACCTAGTACAGATATCGATTAATTAGAATATCTGCTAGAGATATCGATTAATTAGTATACCTACTAGAGATATCGATTAATTAAAATATCGACTAGAGATATATATCAATTCGAATATCGACTAGAGATATCGATTAATTAGAATATCTACTAGAGATATTGATTAATTAAAATATCGACTAGAGATATCGATTGATTAGTATACCTAGAAGAGACATCGATATATTAGAATATCGACTAGAGGTATCGATTAATTAGTATACCTATTAGAGACATCGATTAATTAGAATATCGACTAGGGATATCGATTAATTAGAATATCTACTAGAGATATCGATTAAATAAAATATCTACTAGAGGTATCGATTAATTAGTATACCTAGTAGAGATATCGATTAATTAGTATACCTACTAGAGATATCGATTAATTAGAATATCGACTAGGGATATCGATTAATTAGAATATCTACTAGAGATATCGATTAATTAGTATACCTAGTAGAGACATCGATTAATTAGAATATCGACTAGAGATATCGATTAATTAGTATACCTACTAGAGATATCGATTAATTAGAATATCGACTAGAGATATCGATTAATTAGAATATCGACTAATTGTAATATCGACTAGAGATATTGATTAATTAGTATACCTACTAGAGTTATCGATTAATTAGTATACCTACTAGGGATATCGATTAATTAGATTATCTACTAAAGATATCGATTAATTAGAATACCTACTAGAGATATCGATTAATTAGAATATCGACTAGAGATATCGATTAATTAGTATACCTAGTAGAGACATCGATTAATTAGAATATCGACTAGGGATATCGATTAATTAGAATATCTACTAGAGATATCGATTAATTAGTATACCTAGTAGAGACATCGATTAATTAGAATATCGACTAGGGATATCGATTAATTAGAATATCTACTAGAGATATCGATTAATTAGTATACCTAGTAGAGACATCGATTAATTAGAATATCGACTAGGGATATCGATTAATTAGAATATCTACTAGAGATATCGATTAAATAAAATATCTACTAGAGGTATCGATTAATTAGTATACCTAGTAGAGATATCGATTAATTAGTATACCTACTAGAGATATCGATTAATTAGAATATCGACTAGAGATATCGATTAATTAGTATATTTACAAGATATATCGATTTATTAGTATACCTACTAGAGATATCAATTAATTAGTATACCTACTAGAGATATCGATTAATTAGAATATCTACTAGAGATATCGATTAATTTGTATACCTACTAGAGATATCGATTAAATAAAATATCTACTAGAGGTATAGATTAATTAGAATATATACTATAAATATCGATTAATTAGAATACCTACTAGAGATATCGATTAATTAGTATACCTACTAGAGATATCGATTAATTAGAATATCGACTAGGGATATCGATTAATTAGTATACCTACTAGAGATATCGATTAATTAGTATATTTACTAGAGATATCGATTAATTAGTATACCTACTAAAGATATCGATTAATTAGTATACCTACTAGAGATGTATATTAATTAGAATATCTATAAGAGATATCGATTAATTAGTATACCTACTAGAGATATCGATTAATTAGTATACCTACTAGAGATATCGATTAATTAGTATATTTACTAGAGATATCGATTAATTAGTATACCTACTAGTGACATCGATTGATTAGTATACCTACTAGAGATATCGATTGATTAGTATTCTTAGTAGAGACATAGATTAATCAGAATAGCGACTAGAGATATCGATTAATTTGTATACATAGTAGAGATATCGATTAATTAGTATACCTACTAGAGATATCGATTAATATGAATATCGACTAGAGATATCGATTCATTAGAATATCTACTAGAGGTATCGATTAATTTGTATACCTACTAGGGATATCGATTAATTAGTATACCTAGTAGAGACATCGATTAATTAGAATATCGACTAGAGATATCGATTAATTAGAATATCTACTAGAAATATTGATTAATTAAAATATCGACTAGAGATATCGATTAATTTGTATACCTACTAGGGATATCGATTAATTAGTATACCTACTAGATATATCGATTTATTAGTATACCTACTAGAGATATCAATTAACTAGTATACCTACTAGAGATATCGATTAATTAGTATACCTACTAGAGATATCGATTAATTAGAATATCGACTAGAGATATCGATTATTAAGAATATCGACTAGATATATCGATTAATAAGTATACCTACTAGAGATATCGATTAATTAGTATACCTACTAGAGATATCGATTAATTAGTATACCTACTAGAGATATCGATTAATTAGTATACCTACTAGAGATATCGATTAATTAGTATACCTACTAGAGATATCGATTAATTAGTATACCTACTAGAGATATCGATTGATTAGTATACCTACTAGAGATATCGATTGATTAGTATTCTTAGTAGAGACATCGATTAATCAGAATAGCGACTAGAGATATCGATTAATTTGTATACATAGTAGAGATATCGATTAATTAGTATACCTACTAGAGATATCGATTAATTAGAATATCGACTAAAGATATCGATTAATAAGTATACCTACTAAAGATATCGATTAATTAGTATACCTACTAAAGATATCGATTAATTAGTATACTAAAGATATCGATTAATTAGTATACCTACTAAAGATATCGATTAATTAGTATACCTATTAGAGATATCCATTAATTAGAATATCTACTAGCGATATCGATTAATTAGTATACATACTAGAGATATCGATTAATTAGTATATTTACTAGAGATATCGATTAATTAGTATACCTACCAGAGATATCGATTAATTTGAATATCGACTAAAGATATCGAATAAATAGTATACCTACTAGATATATCGATTAATTAGAATATCTAGTAGTGGTATCGATTAATTAGTATACCTACTAGAGATATCGATTAATTAGAATATCTAGTAGTGGTATCGATTAATTAGTATACCTACTAGAGATATCGATTAATTAGTATACCTAGTAGAGACATCGATTAATTAGAATATCGACTAGAGATATCGATTGATTAGTATACCTAGAAGAGACATCGATATATTAGAATATCGACTAGAGGTATCGATTAATTAGTATACCTACTAGAGATATCGATTAATTAGTATACCTACTAGAGATATCGATTAATTAGAATATCTAGTAGTGGTATCGATTAATTAGTATACCTACTAGAGATATCGATTAATTAGTATACCTAGTAGAGACATCGATTAATTAGAATATCGACTAGAGATATCGATTAATTAGAATATCGACTAGAGATATCGATTAATTAGAATATCGACTAATTGTAATATCGACTAGAGATATTGATTAATTAGAATATCTACTAGAGATATCGATTAATTAGTATACCTACTAGAGATAGCGATTAAATAGAATATCGACTAGGGATATCGATTAATTAGAATATCGACTAGAGATATCGATTAATTAGTATACCTAGTAGAGACATCGATTAATTAGAATATCGACTAGGGATATCGATTAATTAGAATATCTACTAGAGATATCGATTAATTAGTATACCTAGTAGAGACATCGATTAATTAGAATATCGACTAGGGATATCGATTAATTAGAATATCTACTAGAGATATCGATTAAATAAAATATCTACTAGAGGTATCGATTAATTAGTATACCTAGTAGAGATATCGATTAATTAGTATACCTACTAGAGATATCGATTAATTAGTATACCTAATAGAGATATCGATTAATTAGAATATCGACTAGAGATATCGATTAATTAGTATACCTAGTAGAGACATCGATTAATTAGAATATCGACTAGGGATATCGATTAATTAGAATATCTACTTGAGATATCGATTAATTAGTATACCTAGTAGAGACATCTATTAATTAGAATATCGACTAGGGATATCGATTAATTAGAATATCTACTAGAGATATCGATTAAAAAAAATATCTACTAGAGGTATCGATTAATTAGTATACCTAGTAGAGATATCGATTTATTAGTATACCTACTAGAGATATCAATTAATTAGTATACCTACTAGAGATATCGATTAATTAGTATACCTAGTAGAGACATCGATTAATTAGAATATCGACTAGAGATATCGATTAATTAGTATACCTACTAGAGATATCGATTAATTAGAATATCGACTAGAGATATCGATTAATTAGAATATCGACTAATTGTAATATCGACTAGAGATATTGATTAATTAGTATACCTACTAGAGTTATCGATTAATTAGTATACCTACTAGGGATATCGATTAATTAGATTATCTACTAAAGATATCGATTAATTAGAATACCTACTAGAGATATCGATTAATTAGAATATCGACTAGAGATATCGATTAATTAGTATACCTAGTAGAGACATCGATTAATTAGAATATCGACTAGGGATATCGATTAATTAGAATATCTACTAGAGATATCGATTAATTAGTATACCTAGTAGAGACATCGATTAATTAGAATATCGACTAGGGATATCGATTAATTAGAATATCTACTAGAGATATCGATTAATTAGTATACCTAGTAGAGACATCGATTAATTAGAATATCGACTAGGGATATCGATTAATTAGAATATCTACTAGAGATATCGATTAAATAAAATATCTACTAGAGGTATCGATTAATTAGTATACCTAGTAGAGATATCGATTAATTAGTATACCTACTAGAGATATCGATTAATTAGAATATCGACTAGAGATATCGATTAATTAGTATATTTACAAGATATATCGATTTATTAGTATACCTACTAGAGATATCAATTAATTAGTATACCTACTAGAGATATCGATTAATTAGAATATCTACTAGAGATATCGATTAATTTGTATACCTACTAGAGATATCGATTAAATAAAATATCTACTAGAGGTATAGATTAATTAGAATATATACTATAAATATCGATTAATTAGAATACCTACTAGAGATATCGATTAATTAGTATACCTACTAGAGATATCGATTAATTAGAATATCGACTAGGGATATCGATTAATTAGTATACCTACTAGAGATATCGATTAATTAGTATATTTACTAGAGATATCGATTAATTAGTATACCTACTAAAGATATCGATTAATTAGTATACCTACTAGAGATGTATATTAATTAGAATATCTATAAGAGATATCGATTAATTAGTATACCTACTAGAGATATCGATTAATTAGTATACCTACTAAAGATATCGATTAATTAGTATATTTACTAGAGATATCGATTAATTAGTATACCTACTAGTGACATCGATTGATTAGTATACCTACTAGAGATATCGATTGATTAGTATTCTTAGTAGAGACATCGATTAATCAGAATAGCGACTAGAGATATCGATTAATTTGTATACATAGTAGAGATATCGATTAATTAGTATACCTACTAGAGATATCGATTAATATGAATATCGACTAGAGATATCGATTCATTAGAATATCTACTAGAGGTATCGATTAATTTGTATACCTACTAGGGATATCGATTAATTAGTATACCTAGTAGAGACATCGATTAATTAGAATATCGACTAGAGATATCGATTAATTAGAATATCTACTAGAGATATTGATAAATTAAAATATCGACTAGAGATATCAATTAATTAGTATACCTACTAAAGATATCGATTATTTAGTATACCTACTAGATATATCGATTTATTAGTATACCTACTAGAGATATCAATTAACTAGTATACCTACTAGAGATATCGATTAATTAGTATACCTACTAGAGATATCGATTAATTAGAATATCGACTAGAGATATCGATTATTAAGAATATCGACTAGATATATCGATTAATAAGTATACCTACTAGAGATATCGATTAATTAGTATACCTACTAGAGATATCGATTAATTAGTATACCTACTAGAGATATCGATTAATTAGTATACCTACTAGAGATATCGATTAATTAGTATACCTACTAGAGATATCGATTAATTAGTATACCTACTAGAGATATCGATTGATTAGTATACCTACTAGAGATATCGATTGATTAGTATTCTTAGTAGAGACATCGATTAATCAGAATAGCGACTAGAGATATCGATTAATTTGTATACATAGTAGAGATATCGATTAATTAGTATACCTACTAGAGATATCGATTAATTAGAATATCGACTAAAGATATCGATTAATAAGTATACCTACTCAAGATATCGATTAATTAGTATACCTACTAAAGATATCGATTAATTAGTATACTAAAGATATCGATTATTTAGTATACCTACTAAAGATATCGATTAATTAGTATACTAAAGATATCGATTAATTAGTATACCTACTAAAGATATCGATTAATTAGTATACCTATTAGAGATATCCATTAATTAGAATATCTACTAGCGATATCGATTAATTAGTATACATACTAGAGATATCGATTAATTAGTATATTTACTAGAGATATCGATTAAATAGTATACCTACCAGAGATATCGATTAATTTGAATATCGACTAAAGATATCGAATAAATAGTATACCTACTAGATATATCGATTAATTAGAATATCTAGTAGTGGTATCGATTAATTAGTATACCTACTAGAGATATCGATTAATTAGAATATCTAGTAGTGGTATCGATTAATTAGTATACCTACTAGAGATATCGATTAATTAGTATACCTAGTAGAGACATCGATTAATTAGAATATCGACTAGAGATATCGATTGATTAGTATACCTAGAAGAGACATCGATATATTACAATATCGACTAGAGGTATCGATTAATTAGTATACCTACTAGAGATATCGATTAATTAGTATACCTACTAGAGATATCGATTAATTAGAATATCTAGTAGTGGTATCGATTAATTAGTATACCTACTAGAGATATCGATTAATTAGTATACCTAGTAGAGACATCGATTAATTAGAATATCGACTAGAGATATCGATTAATTAGAATATCGACTAGAGATATCGATTAATTAGAATATCGACTAATTGTAATATCGACTAGAGATATTGATTAATTAGTATACCTACTAGAGTTATCGATTAATTAGTATACCTACTAGGGATATCGATTAATTAGAATATCTACTAAAGATATCGATTAATTAGAATACCTACTAGAGATATCGATTAATTAGTATACCTACTAGAGATATCGATTAATTAGAATATCGACTAGGGATATCGATTAATTAGAATATCTACTAGAGATATCGATTAATTAGTATACCTACTAGAGATAGCGATTAAATAGAATATCGACTAGGGATATCGATTAATTAGAATATCTACTAGAGATATCGATTAATTAGTATACCTAGTAGAAACATCAATTAATTAGAAAATCGACTAGAGATATCGATTAATTAGTATACCTAGTAGAGACATCGATTAATTAGAATATCGACTAGGGATATCGATTAATTAGAATATCTACTAGAGATATCGATTAAATAAAATATCTACTAGAGGTATCGATTAATTAGTATACCTAGTAGAGATATCGATTAATTATTATACCTACTAGAGATATCGATTAATTAGTATACCTACTAGAGATATCGATTAATTAGAATATCGACTAGAGATATCGATTAATTAGTATATTTACAAGATATATCGATTTATTAGTATACCTACTAGAGATATCAATTAATTAGTATACCTACTAGAGATATCGATTAATTAGTATACCTACTAGAGATAGCGATTAAATAGAATATCGACTAGGGATATCGATTAATTAGAATATCTACTAGAGATATCGATTAAATAAAATATCTACTAGAGGTATCGATTAATTAGTATACCTAGTAGAGATATCGATTAATTAGTATACCTACTAGAGATATCGATTAATTAGTATACCTAATAGAGATATCGATTAATTAGAATATCGACTAGAGATATCGATTAATTAGTATACCTAGTAGAGACATCGATTAATTAGAATATCGACTAGGGATATCGATTAATTAGAATATCTACTAGAGATATCGATTAAATAAAATATCTACTAGAGGTATCGATTAATTAGTATACCTAGTAGAGATATCGATTAATTAGTATACCTACTAGAGATATCGATTAATTAGTATACCTAATAGAGATATCGATTAATTAGAATATCGACTAGAGATATCGATTAATTAGTATACCTAGTAGAGACATCGATTAATTAGAATATCGACTAGGGATATCGATTAATTAGAATATCTACTTGAGATATCGATTAATTAGTATACCTAGTAGAGACATCGATTAATTAGAATATCGACTAGGGATATCGATTAATTAGAATATCTACTAGAGATATCGATTAAAAAAAATATCTACTAGAGGTATCGATTAATTAGTATACCTAGTAGAGATATCGATTTATTAGTATACCTACTAGAGATATCAATTAATTAGTATACCTACTAGAGATATCGATTAATTTGTATACCTACTAGAGATATCGATTAAATAAAATATCTACTAGAGGTATCGATTAATTAGAATATATACTATAAATATCGATTAATTAGTATACCTACTAGAGATAGCGATTAAATAGAATATCTACTAGAGTTATCGATGAATTAGAATATCGACTAGAGATATCAATTAATTAGAATATCTACAAGCGATATCGATTAATTAGAATATCGACTATAGATATCGATTAATTAGTATACCTAGTAGAGATATCGATTAATTAGAATATCTGCTAGAGATATCGATTAATTAGTATACCTACTAGAGATATCGATTAATTAAAATATCGACTAGAGATATATATCAATTCGAATATCGACTAGAGATATCGATTAATTAGAATATCTACTAGAGATATTGATTAATTAAAATATCGACTAGAGATATCGATTGATTAGTATACCTAGAAGAGACATCGATATATTAGAATATCGACTAGAGGTATCGATTAATTAGTATACCTACTAGAGATATCGATTAAATAAAATATCTACTAGAGGTATCGATTAATTAGTATACCTAGTAGAGATATCGATTAATTAGTATACCTACTAAAGATATCGATTAATTAGAATATCGACTAGGGATATCGATTAATTAGAATATCTACTAGAGATATCGATTAATTAGTATACCTAGTAGAGACATCGATTAATTAGAATATCGACTAGAGATATCGATTAATTAGTATACCTACTAGAGATATCGATTAATTAGAATATCGACTAGAGATATCGATTAATTAGAATATCGACTAATTGTAATATCGACTAGAGATATTGATTAATTAGTATACCTACTAGAGTTATCGATTAATTAGTATACCTACTAGGGATATCGATTAATTAGATTATCTACTAAAGATATCGATTAATTAGAATACCTACTAGAGATATCGATTAATTAGAATATCGACTAGAGATATCGATTAATTAGTATACCTAGTAGAGACATCGATTAATTAGAATATCGACTAGGGATATCGATTAATTAGAATATCTACTAGAGATATCGATTAATTAGTATACCTAGTAGAGACATCGATTAATTAGAATATCGACTAGGGATATCGATTAATTAGAATATCTACTAGAGATATCGATTAATTAGTATACCTAGTAGAGACATCGATTAATTAGAATATCAACTAGGGATATCGATTAATTAGAATATCTACTAGAGATATCGATTAAATAAAATATCTACTAGAGGTATCGATTAATTAGTATACCTAGTAGAGATATCGATTAATTAGTATACCTACTAGAGATATCGATTAATTAGAATATCGACTAGAGATATCGATTAATTAGTATATTTACAAGATATATCGATTTATTAGTATACCTACTAGAGATATCAATTAATTAGTATACCTACTAGAGATATCGATTAATTAGAATATCTACTAGAGATATCGATTAATTAGAATATCGACTAGGGATATCGATTAATTAGTATACCTACTAGAGATATCGATTAATTAGTATATTTACTAGAGATATCGATTAATTAGTATACCTACTAAAGATATCGATTAATTAGTATACCTACTAGAGATGTATATTAATTAGAATATCTATAAGAGATATCGATTAATTAGTATACCTACTAGAGATATCGATTAATTAGTATACCTACTAGAGATATCGATTAATTAGTATATTTACTAGAGATATCGATTAATTAGTATACCTACTAGTGACATCGATTGATTAGTATACCTACTAGAGATATCGATTGATTAGTATTCTTAGTAGAGACATCGATTAATCAGAATAGCGACTAGAGATATCGATTAATTTGTATACATAGTAGAGATATCGATTAATTAGTATACCTACTAGAGATATCGATTAATATGAATATCGACTAGAGATATCGATTCATTAGAATTAGTATATTTACTAGAGATATCGATTAATTAGTATACCTACTAGTGACATCGATTGATTAGTATACCTACTAGAGATATCGATTGATTAGTATTCTTAGTAGAGACATCGATTAATCAGAATAGCGACTAGAGATATCGATTAATTTGTATACATAGTAGAGATATCGATTAATTAGTATACCTACTAGAGATATCGATTAATATGAATATCGACTAGAGATATCGATTCATTAGAATATCTACTAGAGGTATCGATTAATTTGTATACCTACTAGGGATATCGATTAATTAGTATACCTAGTAGAGACATCGATTAATTAGAATATCGACTAGAGATATCGATTAATTAGAATATCTACTAGAGATATTGATTAATTAAAATATCGACTAGAGATATCGATTAATTTGTATACCTACTAGGGATATCGATTAATTAGTATACCTAGTAGAGACATCGATTAATTAGAATATCGACTAGAGATTTCGATTAATTAGAATATCTACTAGAGATATTGATAAATTAAAATATCGACTAGAGATATCAATTAATTAGTATACCTACTAAAGATATCGATTATTTAGTATACCTACTAGATATATCGATTTATTAGTATACCTACTAGAGATATCAATTAACTAGTATACCTACTAGAGATATCGATTAATTAGTATACCTACTAGAGATATCGATTAATTAGAATATCGACTAGAGATATCGATTAATTAGAATATCTACTAGAGATATTGATTAATTAAAATATCGACTAGAGATATCGATTAATTTGTATACCTACTAGGGATATCGATTAATTAGTATACCTAGTAGAGACATCGATTAATTAGAATATCGACTAGAGATTTCGATTAATTAGAATATCTACTAGAGATATTGATAAATTAAAATATCGACTAGAGATATCAATTAATTAGTATACCTACTAAAGATATCGATTATTTAGTATACCTACTAGATATATCGATTTATTAGTATACCTACTAGAGATATCAATTAACTAGTATACCTACTAGAGATATCGATTAATTAGTATACCTACTAGAGATATCGATTGATTAGTATTCTTAGTAGAGACATCGATTAATCAGAATAGCGACTAGAGATATCGATTAATTTGTATACATAGTAGAGATATCGATTAATTAGTATACCTACTAGAGATATCGATTAATTAGAATATCGACTAAAGATATCGATTAATAAGTATACCTACTAAAGATATCGATTAATTAGTATACCTACTAAAGATATCGATTAATTAGTATACTAAAGATATCGATTAATTAGTATACCTACTAAAGATATCGATTAATTAGTATACCTATTAGAGATATCCATTAATTAGAATATCTACTAGCGATATCGATTAATTAGTATACATACTACAGATATCGATTAATTAGTATATTTACTAGAGATATCGATTAATTAGTATACCTACCAGAGATATCGATTAATTTGAATATCGACCAAAAGACATCGAATAAATAGTATACCTACTAGATATATCGATTAATTAGAATATCTAGTAGTGGTATCGATTAATTAGTATACCTACTAGAGATATCGATTAATTAGAATATCTAGTAGTGGTATCGATTAATTAGTATACCTACTAGAGATATCGATTAATTAGTATACCTAGTAGAGACATCGATTAATTAGAATATCGACTAGAGATATCGATTGATTAGTATACCTAGAAGAGACATCGATATATTAGAATATCGACTAGAGGTATCGATTAATTAGTATACCTACTAGAGATATCGATTAATTAGTATACCTACTAGAGATATCGATTAATTAGAATATCTAGTAGTGGTATCGATTAATTAGTATACCTACTAGAGATATCGATTAATTAGTATACCTAGTAGAGACATCGATTAATTAGAATATCGACTAGAGATATCGATTAATTAGAATATCGACTAGAGATATCGATTAATTAGAATATCGACTAATTGTAATATCGACTAGAGATATTGATTAATTAGTATACCTACTAGAGTTATCGATTAATTAGTATACCTACTAGGGATATCGATTAATTAGAATATCTACTAAAGATATCGATTAATTAGAATACCTACTAGAGATATCGATTAATTAGTATACCTACTAGAGATATCGATTAATTAGAATATCGACTAGGGATATCGATTAATTAGAATATCTACTAGAGATATCGATTAATTAGAATACCTACTAGAGATAGCGATTAAATAGAATATCGACTAGGGATATCGATTAATTAGAATATCTACTAGAGATATCGATTAATAAGTATACCTAGTAGAAACATCAATTAATTAGAAAATCGACTAGAGATATCGATTAATTAGTATACCTAGTAGAGACATCGATTAATTAGAATATCGACTAGGGATATCGATTAATTAGAATATCTACTAGAGATATCGATTAAATAAAATATCTACTAGAGGTATCGATTAATTAGTATACCTAGTAGAGATATCGATTAATTAGTATACCTACTAGAGATATCGATTAATTAGTATACCTACTAGAGATATCGATTAATTAGAATATCGACTAGAGATATCGATTAATTAGTATATTTACAAGATATATCGATTTATTAGTATACCTACTAGAGATATCAATTAATTAGTATACCTACTAGAGATATCGATTAATTAGTATACCTACTAGAGATAGCGATTAAATAGAATATCGACTAGGGATATCGATTAATTAGAATATCTACTAGAGATATCGATTTAATAAAATATCTACTAGAGGTATCGATTAATTAGTATACCTAGTAGAGATATCGATTAATTAGTATACCTACTAGAGATATCGATTAATTAGTATACCTAATAGAGATATCGATTAATTAGAATATCGACTAGAGATATCGATTAATTAGTATACCTAGTAGAGACATCGATTAATTAGAATATCGACTAGGGATATCGATTAATTAGAATATCTACTAGAGATATCGATTAAATAAAATATCTACTAGAGGTATCGATTAATTAGTATACCTAGTAGAGATATCGATTAATTAGTATACCTACTAGAGATATCGATTAATTAGTATACCTAATAGAGATATCGATTAATTAGAATATCGACTAGAGATATCGATTAATTAGTATACCTAGTAGAGACATCGATTAATTAGAATATCGACTAGGGATATCGATTAATTAGAATATCTACTTGAGATATCGATTAATTAGTATACCTAGTAGAGACATCGATTAATTAGAATATCGACTAGGGATATCGATTAATTAGAATATCTACTAGAGATATCGATTAAAAAAAATATCTACTAGAGGTATCGATTAATTAGTATACCTAGTAGAGATATCGATTTATTAGTATACCTACTAGAGATATCAATTAATTAGTATACCTACTAGAGATATCGATTAATTTGTATACCTACTAGAGATATCGATTAAATAAAATATCTACTAGAGGTATCGATTAATTAGAATATATACTATAAATATCGATTAATTAGTATACCTACTAGAGATAGCGATTAAATAGAATATCGACTAGGGATATCGATTAATTAGAATATCTACTAGAGATATCGATTAATAAGTATACCTAGTAGAAACATCGATTAATTAGAATACCTACTAGAGATATCGATTAATTAGTATACCTAATAGAGATAGCGATTAAATAGAATATCGACTAGGGATATCGATTAATTAGTATACCTAGTAGAGACATCGATTAATTAGAATATCGACTAGGGATATCGATTAATTAGAATATCTACTAGAGATATCGATTAAATAAAATATCTACTAGAGGTATCGATTAATTAGTATACCTAGTAGAGATATCGATTAATTAGTATACCTACTAGAGATATCGATTAATTAGTATACCTTCTAGAGATATCGATTAATTAGAATATCGACTAGAGATATCGATTAATTAGTATATTTACAAGATATATCGATTTATTAGTATACCTACTAGAGATATCAATTAATTAGTATACCTACTAGAGATATCGATTAATTAGTATACCTACTAGAGATAGCGATTAAATAGAATATCGACTAGGGATATCGATTAATTAGAATATCTACTAGAGATATCGATTAATTAGTATACCTACTAGAGATAGCGATTAAATAGAATATCGACTAGGGATATCGATTAATTAGAATATCGACTAGAGATATCGATTAATTAGTATACCTAGTAGAGACATCGATTAATTAGAATATCGACTAGGGATATCGATTAATTAGTATACCTACTAGAGATATCGATTAATTAGTATACCTAGTAGAGACATCGATTAATTAGAATATCGACTAGGGATATCGATTAATTAGAATATCTACTAGAGATATCGATTAAATAAAATATCTACTAGAGGTATCGATTAATTAGTATACCTAGTAGAGATATCGATTAATTAGTATACCTACTAGAGATATCGATTAATTAGTATACCTAATAGAGATATCGATTAATTAGAATATCGACTAGAGATATCGATTAATTAGTATACCTAGTAGAGACATCGATTAATTAGAATATCGACTAGGGATATCGATTAATTAGAATATCTACTTGAGATATCGATTAATTAGTATACCTAGTAGAGACATCTATTAATTAGAATATCGACTAGGGATATCGATTAATTAGAATATCTACTAGAGATATCGATTAAAAAAAATATCTACTAGAGGTATCGATTAATTAGTATACCTAGTAGAGATATCGATTTATTAGTATACCTACTAGAGATATCAATTAATTAGTATACCTACTAGAGATATCGATTAATTAGTATACCTAGTAGAGACATCGATTAATTAGAATATCGACTAGAGATATCGATTAATTAGTATACCTACTAGAGATATCGATTAATTAGAATATCGACTAGAGATATCGATTAATTAGAATATCGACTAATTGTAATATCGACTAGAGATATTGATTAATTAGTATACCTACTAGAGTTATCGATTAATTAGTATACCTACTAGGGATATCGATTAATTAGATTATCTACTAAAGATATCGATTAATTAGAATACCTACTAGAGATATCGATTAATTAGAATATCGACTAGAGATATCGATTAATTAGTATACCTAGTAGAGACATCGATTAATTAGAATATCGACTAGGGATATCGATTAATTAGAATATCTACTAGAGATATCGATTAATTAGTATACCTAGTAGAGACATCGATTAATTAGAATATCGATTAATTAGGGATATCGATTAATTAGAATATCTACTAGAGATATCGATTAATTAGTATACCTAGTAGAGACATCGATTAATTAGAATATCGACTAGGGATATCGATTAATTAGAATATCTACTAGAGATATCGATTAAATAAAATATCTACTAGAGGTATCGATTAATTAGTATACCTAGTAGAGATATCGATTAATTAGTATACCTACTAGAGATATCGATTAATTAGAATATCGACTAGAGATATCGATTAATTAGTATATTTACAAGATATATCGATTTATTAGTATACCTACTAGAGATATCAATTAATTAGTATACCTACTAGAGATATCGATTAATTAGAATATCTACTAGAGATATCGATTAATTTGTATACCTACTAGAGATATCGATTAAATAAAATATCTACTAGAGGTATAGATTAATTAGAATATATACTATAAATATCGATTAATTAGAATACCTACTAGAGATATCGATTAATTAGTATACCTACTAGAGATATCGATTAATTAGAATATCGACTAGGGATATCGATTAATTAGTATACCTACTAGAGATATCGATTAATTAGTATATTTACTAGAGATATCGATTAATTAGTATACCTACTAAAGATATCGATTAATTAGTATACCTACTAGAGATGTATATTAATTAGAATATCTATAAGAGATATCGATTAATTAGTATACCTACTAGAGATATCGATTAATTAGTATACCTACTAAAGATATCGATTAATTAGTATATTTACTAGAGATATCGATTAATTAGTATACCTACTAGTGACATCGATTGATTAGTATACCTACTAGAGATATCGATTGATTAGTATTCTTAGTAGAGACATCGATTAATCAGAATAGCGACTAGAGATATCGATTAATTTGTATACATAGTAGAGATATCGATTAATTAGTATACCTACTAGAGATATCGATTAATATGAATATCGACTAGAGATATCGATTCATTAGAATATCTACTAGAGGTATCGATTAATTTGTATACCTACTAGGGATATCGATTAATTAGTATACCTAGTAGAGACATCGATTAATTAGAATATCGACTAGAGATATCGATTAATTAGAATATCTACTAGAGATATTGATAAATTAAAATATCGACTAGAGATATCAATTAATTAGTATACCTACTAAAGATATCGATTATTTAGTATACCTACTAGATATATCGATTTATTAGTATACCTACTAGAGATATCAATTAACTAGTATACCTACTAGAGATATCGATTAATTAGTATACCTACTAGAGATATCGATTAATTAGAATATCGACTAGAGATATCGATTATTAAGAATATCGACTAGATATATCGATTAATAAGTATACCTACTAGAGATATCGATTAATTAGTATACCTACTAGAGATATCGATTAATTAGTATACCTACTAGAGATATCGATTAATTAGTATACCTACTAGAGATATCGATTAATTAGTATACCTACTAGAGATATCGATTAATTAGTATACCTACTAGAGATATCGATTGATTAGTATACCTACTAGAGATATCGATTGATTAGTATTCTTAGTAGAGACATCGATTAATCAGAATAGCGACTAGAGATATCGATTAATTTGTATACATAGTAGAGATATCGATTAATTAGTATACCTACTAGAGATATCGATTAATTAGAATATCGACTAAAGATATCGATTAATAAGTATACATACTCAAGATATCGATTAATTAGTATACCTACTAAAGATATCGATTAATTAGTATACTAAAGATATCGATTATTTAGTATACCTACTAAAGATATCGATTAATTAGTATACTAAAGATATCGATTAATTAGTATACCTACTAAAGATATCGATTAATTAGTATACCTATTAGAGATATCCATTAATTAGAATATCTACTAGCGATATCGATTAATTAGTATACATACTAGAGATATCGATTAATTAGTATATTTACTAGAGATATCGATTAAATAGTATACCTACCAGAGATATCGATTAATTTGAATATCGACTAAAGATATCGAATAAATAGTATACCTACTAGATATATCGATTAATTAGAATATCTAGTAGTGGTATCGATTAATTAGTATACCTACTAGAGATATCGATTAATTAGAATATCTAGTAGTGGTATCGATTAATTAGTATACCTACTAGAGATATCGATTAATTAGTATACCTAGTAGAGACATCGATTAATTAGAATATCGACTAGGGATATCGATTAATTAGAATATCTACTAGAGATATCGATTAAATAAAATATCTACTAGAGGTATCGATTAATTAGTATACCTAGTAGAGATATCGATTAATTAGTATACCTACTAGAGATATCGATTAATTAGTATACCTAATAGAGATATCGATTAATTAGAATATCGACTAGAGATATCGATTAATTAGTATACCTAGTAGAGACATCGATTAATTAGAATATCGACTAGGGATATCGATTAATTAGAATATCTACTTGAGATATCGATTAATTAGTATACCTAGTAGAGACATCTATTAATTAGAATATCGACTAGGGATATCGATTAATTAGAATATCTACTAGAGATATCGATTAAAAAAAATATCTACTAGAGGTATCGATTAATTAGTATACCTAGTAGAGATATCGATTTATTAGTATACCTACTAGAGATATCAATTAATTAGTATACCTACTAGAGATATCGATTAATTAGTATACCTAGTAGAGACATCGATTAATTAGAATATCGACTAGAGATATCGATTAATTAGTATACCTACTAGAGATATCGATTAATTAGAATATCGACTAGAGATATCGATTAATTAGAATATCGACTAATTGTAATATCGACTAGAGATATTGATTAATTAGTATACCTACTAGAGTTATCGATTAATTAGTATACCTACTAGGGATATCGATTAATTAGATTATCTACTAAAGATATCGATTAATTAGAATACCTACTAGAGATATCGATTAATTAGAATATCGACTAGAGATATCGATTAATTAGTATACCTAGTAGAGACATCGATTAATTAGAATATCGACTAGGGATATCGATTAATTAGAATATCTACTAGAGATATCGATTAATTAGTATACCTAGTAGAGACATCGATTAATTAGAATATCGACTAGGGATATCGATTAATTAGAATATCTACTAGAGATATCGATTAATTAGTATACCTAGTAGAGATATCGATTAATTAGTATATCGACTAGGGATATCGATTAATTAGAATATCTACTAGAGATATCGATTAAATAAAATATCTACTAGAGGTATCGATTAATTAGTATACCTAGTAGAGATATCGATTAATTAGTATACCTACTAGAGATATCGATTAATTAGAATATCGACTAGAGATATCGATTAATTAGTATATTTACAAGATATATCGATTTATTAGTATACCTACTAGAGATATCAATTAATTAGTATACCTACTAGAGATATCGATTAATTAGAATATCTACTAGAGATATCGATTAATTTGTATACCTACTAGAGATATCGATTAAATAAAATATCTACTAGAGGTATAGATTAATTAGAATATATACTATAAATATCGATTAATTAGAATACCTACTAGAGATATCGATTAATTAGTATACCTACTAGAGATATCGATTAATTAGAATATCGACTAGGGATATCGATTAATTAGTATACCTACTAGAGATATCGATTAATTAGTATATTTACTAGAGATATCGATTAATTAGTATACCTACTAAAGATATCGATTAATTAGTATACCTACTAGAGATGTATATTAATTAGAATATCTATAAGAGATATCGATTAATTAGTATACCTACTAGAGATATCGATTAATTAGTATACCTACTAAAGATATCGATTAATTAGTATATTTACTAGAGATATCGATTAATTAGTATACCTACTAGTGACATCGATTGATTAGTATACCTACTAGAGATATCGATTGATTAGTATTCTTAGTAGAGACATCGATTAATCAGAATAGCGACTAGAGATATCGATTAATTTGTATACATAGTAGAGATATCGATTAATTAGTATACCTACTAGAGATATCGATTAATATGAATATCGACTAGAGATATCGATTCATTAGAATATCTACTAGAGGTATCGATTAATTTGTATACCTACTAGGGATATCGATTAATTAGTATACCTAGTAGAGACATCGATTAATTAGAATATCGACTAGAGATATCGATTAATTAGAATATCTACTAGAGATATTGATAAATTAAAATATCGACTAGAGATATCAATTAATTAGTATACCTACTAAAGATATCGATTATTTAGTATACCTACTAGATATATCGATTTATTAGTATACCTACTAGAGATATCAATTAACTAGTATACCTACTAGAGATATCGATTAATTAGTATACCTACTAGAGATATCGATTAATTAGAATATCGACTAGAGATATCGATTATTAAGAATATCGACTAGATATATCGATTAATAAGTATACCTACTAGAGATATCGATTAATTAGTATACCTACTAGAGATATCGATTAATTAGTATACCTACTAGAGATATCGATTAATTAGTATACCTACTAGAGATATCGATTAATTAGTATACCTACTAGAGATATCGATTAATTAGTATACCTACTAGAGATATCGATTGATTAGTATACCTACTAGAGATATCGATTGATTAGTATTCTTAGTAGAGACATCGATTAATCAGAATAGCGACTAGAGATATCGATTAATTTGTATACATAGTAGAGATATCGATTAATTAGTATACCTACTAGAGATATCGATTAATTAGAATATCGACTAAAGATATCGATTAATAAGTATACTTCTCAAGATATCGATTAATTAGTATACCTACTAAAGATATCGATTAATTAGTATACTAAAGATATCGATTATTTAGTATACCTACTAAAGATATCGATTAATTAGTATACTAAAGATATCGATTAATTAGTATACCTACTAAAGATATCGATTAATTAGTATACCTATTAGAGATATCCATTAATTAGAATATCTACTAGCGATATCGATTAATTAGTATACATACTAGAGATATCGATTAATTAGTATATTTACTAGAGATATCGATTAAATAGTATACCTACCAGAGATATCGATTAATTTGAATATCGACTAAAGATATCGAATAAATAGTATACCTACTAGATATATCGATTAATTAGAATATCTAGTAGTGGTATCGATTAATTAGTATACCTACTAGAGATATCGATTAATTAGAATATCTAGTAGTGGTATCGATTAATTAGTATACCTACTAGAGATATCGATTAATTAGTATACCTAGTAGAGACATCGATTAATTAGAATATCGACTAGAGATATCGATTGATTAGTATACCTAGAAGAGACATCGATATATTAGAATATCGACTAGAGGTATCGATTAATTAGTATACCTACTAGAGATATCGATTAATTAGTATACCTACTAGAGATATCGATTAATTAGAATATCTAGTAGTGGTATCGATTAATTAGTATACCTACTAGAGATATCGATTAATTAGTATACCTAGTAGAGACATCGATTAATTAGAATATCGACTAGAGATATCGATTAATTAGAATATCGACTAGAGATATCGATTAATTAGAATATCGACTAATTGTAATATCGACTAGAGATATTGATTAATTAGTATACCTACTAGAGTTATCGATTAATTAGTATACCTACTAGGGATATCGATTAATTAGAATATCTACTAAAGATATCGATTAATTAGAATACCTACTAGAGATATCGATTAATTAGTATACCTACTAGAGATATCGATTAATTAGAATATCGACTAGGGATATCGATTAATTAGAATATCTACTAGAGATATCGATTAATTAGTATACCTACTAGAGATAGCGATTAAATAGAATATCGACTAGGGATATCGATTAATTAGAATATCTACTAGAGATATCGATTAATTAGTATACCTAGTAGAAACATCAATTAATTAGAAAATCGACTAGAGATATCGATTAATTAGTATACCTAGTAGAGACATCGATTAATTAGAATATCGACTAGGGATATCGATTAATTAGAATATCTACTAGAGATATCGATTAAATAAAATATCTACTAGAGGTATCGATTAATTAGTATACCTAGTAGAGATATCGATTAATTATTATACCTACTAGAGATATCGATTAATTAGTATACCTACTAGAGATATCGATTAATTAGAATATCGACTAGAGATATCGATTAATTAGTATATTTACAAGATATATCGATTTATTAGTATACCTACTAGAGATATCAATTAATTAGTATACCTACTAGAGATATCGATTAATTAGTATACCTACTAGAGATAGCGATTAAATAGAATATCGACTAGGGATATCGATTAATTAGAATATCTACTAGAGATATCGATTAAATAAAATATCTACTAGAGGTATCGATTAATTAGTATACCTAGTAGAGATATCGATTAATTAGTATACCTACTAGAGATATCGATTAATTAGTATACCTAATAGAGATATCGATTAATTAGAATATCGACTAGAGATATCGATTAATTAGTATACCTAGTAGAGACATCGATTAATTAGAATATCGACTAGGGATATCGATTAATTAGAATATCTACTAGAGATATCGATTAAATAAAATATCTACTAGAGGTATCGATTAATTAGTATACCTAGTAGAGATATCGATTAATTAGTATACCTACTAGAGATATCGATTAATTAGTATACCTAATAGAGATATCGATTAATTAGAATATCGACTAGAGATATCGATTAATTAGTATACCTAGTAGAGACATCGATTAATTAGAATATCGACTAGGGATATCGATTAATTAGAATATCTACTTGAGATATCGATTAATTAGTATACCTAGTAGAGACATCGATTAATTAGAATATCGACTAGGGATATCGATTAATTAGAATATCTACTAGAGATATCGATTAAAAAAAATATCTACTAGAGGTATCGATTAATTAGTATACCTAGTAGAGATATCGATTTATTAGTATACCTACTAGAGATATCAATTAATTAGTATACCTACTAGAGATATCGATTAATTTGTATACCTACTAGAGATATCGATTAAATAAAATATCTACTAGAGGTATCGATTAATTAGAATATATACTATAAATATCGATTAATTAGTATACCTACTAGAGATAGCGATTAAATAGAATATCGACTAGGGATATCGATTAGTTAGAATATCTACTAGAGATATCGATTAATAAGTATACCTAGTAGAAACATCGATTAATTAGAATACCTACTAGAGATATCGATTAATTAGTATACCTACTAGAGATATCGATTAATTAGTATACCTACTAGAGATATCGAATAATTAGAATATCTACTAGAGTTATCGATGAATTAGAATATCGACTAGAGATATCAATTAATTAGAATATCTACAAGCGATATCGATTAATTAGAATATCGACTATAGATATCGATTAATTAGTATACCTAGTAGAGATATCGATTAATTAGAATATCTGCTAGAGATATCGATTAATTAGTATACCTACTAGAGATATCGATTAGATAAAATATCGACTAGAGATATATATCAATTCGAATATCGACTAGAGATATCGATTAATTAGAATATCTACTAGAGATATTGATTAATTAAAATATCGACTAGAGATATCGATTGATTAGTATACCTAGAAGAGACATCGATATATTAGAATATCGACTAGAGGTATCGATTAATTAGTATACCTACTAGAGATATCGATTAAATAAAATATCTACTAGAGGTATCGATTAATTAGTATACCTAGTAGAGATATCGATTAATTAGTATACCTACTAGAGATATCGATTAATTAGAATATCGACTAGGGATATCGATTAATTAGAATATCTACTAGAGATATCGATTAATTAGTATACCTAGTAGAGACATCGATTAATTAGAATATCGACTAGAGATATCGATTAATTAGTATACCTACTAGAGATATCGATTAATTAGAATATCGACTAGAGATATCGATTAATTAGAATATCGACTAATTGTAATATCGACTAGAGATATTGATTAATTAGTATACCTACTAGAGTTATCGATTAATTAGTATACCTACTAGGGATATCGATTAATTAGATTATCTACTAAAGATATCGATTAATTAGAATACCTACTAGAGATATCGATTAATTAGAATATCGACTAGAGATATCGATTAATTAGTATACCTAGTAGAGACATCGATTAATTAGAATATCGACTAGGGATATCGATTAATTAGAATATCTACTAGAGATATCGATTAATTAGTATACCTAGTAGAGACATCGATTAATTAGAATATCGACTAGGGATATCGATTAATTAGAATATCTACTAGAGATATCGATTAATTAGTATACCTAGTAGAGACATCGATTAATTAGAATATCGACTAGGGATATCGATTAATTAGAATATCTACTAGAGATATCGATTAAATAAAATATCTACTAGAGGTATCGATTAATTAGTATACCTAGTAGAGATATCGATTAATTAGTATACCTACTAGAGATATCGATTAATTAGAATATCGACTAGAGATATCGATTAATTAGTATATTTACAAGATATATCGATTTATTAGTATACCTACTAGAGATATCAATTAATTAGTATACCTACTAGAGATATCGATTAATTAGAATATCTACTAGAGATATCGATTAATTTGTATACCTACTAGAGATATCGATTAAATAAAATATCTACTAGAGGTATAGATTAATTAGAATATATACTATAAATATCGATTAATTAGAATACCTACTAGAGATATCGATTAATTAGTATACCTACTAGAGATATCGATTAATTAGAATATCGACTAGGGATATCGATTAATTAGTATACCTACTAGAGATATCGATTAATTAGTATATTTACTAGAGATATCGATTAATTAGTATACCTACTAAAGATATCGATTAATTAGTATACCTACTAGAGATGTATATTAATTAGAATATCTATAAGAGATATCGATTAATTAGTATACCTACTAGAGATATCGATTAATTAGTATACCTACTAGAGATATCGATTAATTAGTATATTTACTAGAGATATCGATTAATTAGTATACCTACTAGTGACATCGATTGATTAGTATACCTACTAGAGATATCGATTGATTAGTATTCTTAGTAGAGACATCGATTAATCAGAATAGCGACTAGAGATATCGATTAATTTGTATACATAGTAGAGATATCGATTAATTAGTATACCTACTAGAGATATCGATTAATATGAATATCGACTAGAGATATCGATTCATTAGAATTAGTATATTTACTAGAGATATCGATTAATTAGTATACCTACTAGTGACATCGATTGATTAGTATACCTACTAGAGATATCGATTGATTAGTATTCTTAGTAGAGACATCGATTAATCAGAATAGCGACTAGAGATATCGATTAATTTGTATACATAGTAGAGATATCGATTAATTAGTATACCTACTAGAGATATCGATTAATATGAATATCGACTAGAGATATCGATTCATTAGAATATCTACTAGAGGTATCGATTAATTTGTATACCTACTAGGGATATCGATTAATTAGTATACCTAGTAGAGACATCGATTAATTAGAATATCGACTAGAGATATCGATTAATTAGAATATCTACTAGAGATATTGATTAATTAAAATATCGACTAGAGATATCGATTAATTTGTATACCTACTAGGGATATCGATTAATTAGTATACCTAGTAGAGACATCGATTAATTAGAATATCGACTAGAGATTTCGATTAATTAGAATATCTACTAGAGATATTGATAAATTAAAATATCGACTAGAGATATCAATTAATTAGTATACCTACTAAAGATATCGATTATTTAGTATACCTACTAGATATATCGATTTATTAGTATACCTACTAGAGATATCAATTAACTAGTATACCTACTAGAGATATCGATTAATTAGTATACCTACTAGAGATATCGATTAATTAGAATATCGACTAGAGATATCGATTAATTAGAATATCTACTAGAGATATTGATTAATTAAAATATCGACTAGAGATATCGATTAATTTGTATACCTACTAGGGATATCGATTAATTAGTATACCTAGTAGAGACATCGATTAATTAGAATATCGACTAGAGATTTCGATTAATTAGAATATCTACTAGAGATATTGATAAATTAAAATATCGACTAGAGATATCAATTAATTAGTATACCTACTAAAGATATCGATTATTTAGTATACCTACTAGATATATCGATTTATTAGTATACCTACTAGAGATATCAATTAACTAGTATACCTACTAGAGATATCGATTAATTAGTATACCTACTAGAGATATCGATTGATTAGTATTCTTAGTAGAGACATCGATTAATCAGAATAGCGACTAGAGATATCGATTAATTTGTATACATAGTAGAGATATCGATTAATTAGTATACCTACTAGAGATATCGATTAATTAGAATATCGACTAAAGATATCGATTAATAAGTATACCTACTAAAGATATCGATTAATTAGTATACCTACTAAAGATATCGATTAATTAGTATACTAAAGATATCGATTAATTAGTATACCTACTAAAGATATCGATTAATTAGTATACCTATTAGAGATATCCATTAATTAGAATATCTACTAGCGATATCGATTAATTAGTATACATACTAGAGATATCGATTAATTAGTATATTTACTAGAGATATCGATTAATTAGTATACCTACCAGAGATATCGATTAATTTGAATATCGACTAAAGACATCGAATAAATAGTATACCTACTAGATATATCGATTAATTAGAATATCTAGTAGTGGTATCGATTAATTAGTATACCTACTAGAGATATCGATTAATTAGAATATCTAGTAGTGGTATCGATTAATTAGTATACCTACTAGAGATATCGATTAATTAGTATACCTAGTAGAGACATCGATTAATTAGAATATCGACTAGAGATATCGATTGATTAGTATACCTAGAAGAGACATCGATATATTAGAATATCGACTAGAGGTATCGATTAATTAGTATACCTACTAGAGATATCGATTAATTAGTATACCTACTAGAGATATCGATTAATTAGAATATCTAGTAGTGGTATCGATTAATTAGTATACCTACTAGAGATATCGATTAATTAGTATACCTAGTAGAGACATCGATTAATTAGAATATCGACTAGAGATATCGATTAATTAGAATATCGACTAGAGATATCGATTAATTAGAATATCGACTAATTGTAATATCGACTAGAGATATTGATTAATTAGTATACCTACTAGAGTTATCGATTAATTAGTATACCTACTAGGGATATCGATTAATTAGAATATCTACTAAAGATATCGATTAATTAGAATACCTACTAGAGATATCGATTAATTAGTATACCTACTAGAGATATCGATTAATTAGAATATCGACTAGGGATATCGATTAATTAGAATATCTACTAGAGATATCGATTAATTAGAATACCTACTAGAGATAGCGATTAAATAGAATATCGACTAGGGATATCGATTAATTAGAATAACTACTAGAGATATCGATTAATAAGTATACCTAGTAGAAACATCAATTAATTAGAAAATCGACTAGAGATATCGATTAATTAGTATACCTAGTAGAGACATCGATTAATTAGAATATCGACTAGGGATATCGATTAATTAGAATATCTACTAGAGATATCGATTAAATAAAATATCTACTAGAGGTATCGATTAATTAGTATACCTAGTAGAGATATCGATTAATTAGTATACCTACTAGAGATATCGATTAATTAGTATACCTACTAGAGATATCGATTAATTAGAATATCGACTAGAGATATCGATTAATTAGTATATTTACAAGATATATCGATTTATTAGTATACCTACTAGAGATATCAATTAATTAGTATACCTACTAGAGATATCGATTAATTAGTATACCTACTAGAGATAGCGATTAAATAGAATATCGACTAGGGATATCGATTAATTAGAATATCTACTAGAGATATCGATTAAATAAAATATCTACTAGAGGTATCGATTAATTAGTATACCTAGTAGAGATATCGATTAATTAGTATACCTACTAGAGATATCGATTAATTAGTATACCTAATAGAGATATCGATTAATTAGAATATCGACTAGAGATATCGATTAATTAGTATACCTAGTAGAGACATCGATTAATTAGAATATCGACTAGGGATATCGATTAATTAGAATATCTACTAGAGATATCGATTAAATAAAATATCTACTAGAGGTATCGATTAATTAGTATACCTAGTAGAGATATCGATTAATTAGTATACCTACTAGAGATATCGATTAATTAGTATACCTAATAGAGATATCGATTAATTAGAATATCGACTAGAGATATCGATTAATTAGTATACCTAGTAGAGACATCGATTAATTAGAATATCGACTAGGGATATCGATTAATTAGAATATCTACTTGAGATATCGATTAATTAGTATACCTAGTAGAGACATCGATTAATTAGAATATCGACTAGGGATATCGATTAATTAGAATATCTACTAGAGATATCGATTAAAAAAAATATCTACTAGAGGTATCGATTAATTAGTATACCTAGTAGAGATATCGATTTATTAGTATACCTACTAGAGATATCAATTAATTAGTATACCTACTAGAGATATCGATTAATTTGTATACCTACTAGAGATATCGATTAAATAAAATATCTACTAGAGGTATCGATTAATTAGAATATATACTATAAATATCGATTAATTAGTATACCTACTAGAGATAGCGATTAAATAGAATATCGACTAGGGATATCGATTAATTAGAATATCTACTAGAGATATCGATTAATAAGTATACCTAGTAGAAACATCGATTAATTAGAATACCTACTAGAGATATCGATTAATTAGTATACCTACTAGAGATATCGATTAATTAGTATACCTACTAGAGATATCGAATAATTAGAATATCTACTAGAGTTATCGATGAATTAGAATATCGACTAGAGATATCAATTAATTAGAATATCTACAAGCGATATCGATTAATTAGAATATCGACTATAGATATCGATTAATTAGTATACCTAGTAGAGATATCGATTAATTAGAATATCTGCTAGAGATATCGATTAATTAGTATACCTACTAGAGATATCGATTAATTAAAATATCGACTAGAGATATATATCAATTCGAATATCGACTAGATATATCGATTAATTAGAATATCTACTTGAGATATTGATTAATTAAAATATCGACTAGAGATATCGATTAATTAGAATATCTACTAGAGATATCGATTAATTAGTATACATACTAGAGATATCGATTAATTAGTATATTTACTAGAGATATCAATTAATTAGTATACCTACCATAGATATCGATTAATTTGAATATCGACTAAAGATATCGAATAATTAGTATACCTACTAGATATATTGATTAATTAAAATATCGACTAGAGATATCGATTGATTAGTATACCTAGAAGAGACATCGATATATTAGAATATCGACTAGAGGTATCGATTAATTAGTATACCTACTAGAGATATCGATTAATTAGTATACCTACTAGAGATATCGATTAATTAGAATATCGACTAGAGACATCGATTATTAAGAATATCGACTAGAGATATCGATTAATAAGTATACCTACTAGAGATATCGATTAATTAGTATACCTACTAGAGATTAGTATACCTACTAGAGATATCGATTGATTAGTATTCTTAGTAGAGACATCGATTAATCAGAATAGCGACTAGAGATATCGATTAATTTGTATACATAGTAGAGATATCGATTAATTAGTATACCTACTAGAGATATCGATTAATAAGTATACTTACTAGAGATATCGATTAAGTAGTATACCTACTAAAGATATCGATTAATTAGAATATCGACTAAAGGTATCGATTATTAAAAATATCGACTAAAGATATCGATTAATAAGTATACCTACTAAAGATATCGATTAATTAGTATACCTACTAGAGATTAGTATACCTACTAGAGATATCGATTGATTAGTATTCTTAGTAGAGACATCGATTAATCAGAATAGCGACTAGAGATATCGATTAATTTGTATACATAGTAGAGATATCGATTAATTAGTATACCTACTAGAGATATCGATTAATAAGTATACTTACTAGAGATATCGATTAATAAGTATACCTACTAGAGATATCGATTAATAAGTATAGCTACTAGAGATATCGATTAATTAGTATACCTACTAAAGATATCGATTAATTAGTATACCTACTAAAGATATCGATTAATTAGAATATCGACTAGAGATATCGATTTTTAAGAATATCGACTAGAGATATCGATTAATTAGTATACCTACTAAAGATATCGATTAATTAGTATACCTATTAGAGATATCCATTAATCAGAATATCTACTAGAGATATCGATTAATTAGTATATTTACTAGAGATATCGATTAATTAGTATACCTACCAGAGATATCGATTAATTTGAATATCGACTAAAGATATCGAATAAATAGTATACCTACTAGATATATCGATTAATTAAAATATCGACTAGAGATATCGATTGATTAGTATACCTAGAAGAGACATCGATATATTAGAATATCGACTAGAGGTATCGATTAATTAGTATACCTACTAGAGATATCGGTTAATTAGTATACCTACTAGAGATATCGATTAATTAGAATATCTAGTAGTGGTATCGATTAATTAGTATACCTACTAGAGATATCGATTAATTAGTATACCTACTAGAGATATCGATTAATTAGAATATCGACTAGGGATATCGATTAATTAGAATATCTACTAGAGATATCGATTAATAAGTATACCTAGTAGAAACATCAATTAATTAGAATATCGACTAGAGATATCGATTAATTAGTATACCTAGTAGAGACATCGATTAATTAGAATATCGACTAGGGATATCGATTAATTAGAATACCTACTAGAGATATCGATTAATTAGTATACCTACTAGAGATATCGATTAATTAGAATATCGACTAGGGATATCGATTAATTAGAATACCTACTAGAGATATCGATTAATTAGTATACCTACTAGAGATATCGATTAATTAGAATATCGACTAGGGATATCGATTAATTAGAATATCTACTAGAGATATCGATTAATAAGTATACCTAGTAGAAACATCAATTAATTAGAATATCGACTAGAGATATCGATTAATAAGTATACCTACTAGAGATATCGATTAATTAGTATACCTACTAGAGATATCGATTAATAAGTATACTTACTAGAGATATCGATTAAGTAGTATACCTACTAAAGATATCGATTAATTAGAATATCGACTAAAGGTATCGATTATTAAAAATATCGACTAAAGATATCGATTAATAAGTATACTTACTAGTGATATCGATTAAGTAGTATACCTACTAAAGATATCGATTAATTAGAATATCGACTAAAGGTATCGATTATTAAAAATATCGACTAAAGATATCGATTAATAAGTATACCTACTAAAGATATCGATTAATTAGTATACCTACTAGAGATATCGATTAATAAGTATACTTACTAGAGATATCGATTAAGTAGTATACCTACTAAAGATATCGATTAATTAGAATATCGACTAGAGATATCGATTTTTAAGAATATCGACTAGAGATATCGATTAATTAGTATACCTACTAGAGATATAGATTAATAAGAATGCCTACTAGAGATATCGATTAATTAGTATATTTACTAAAGATATCGATTAATTAGTATACCTACTAAAGATATCGATTAATTAGTATACCTACTAAAGATATCGATTAATTAGTATACCTACTAAAGATATCGATTAATTAGTATACCTATTAGAGATATCCATTAATTAGAATATCTACTAGAGATATCGATTAATTTGTATACATACTAGAGATATCGATTAATTAGTATATTTACTAGAGATATAGATTAATTAGTATACCTACCAGAGATATCGATTAATTTGAATATCGACTAAAGATATCGAATAAATAGTATACCTACTTGATATATCGATTAATTAAAATATCGACTAGAGATATCGATTGATTAGTATACCTAGAAGAGACATCGATATATTAGAATATCGACTAGAGGTATCGATTAATTAGTATACCTACTAGAGATATCGATTAATTAGTATACCTACTAGAGATATCGATTAATTAGAATATCTAGTAGTGGTATCGATTAATTAGTATACCTACTAGAGATATCGATTAATTCGTATACCTAGTAGAGACATCGATTAATTAGAATATCGACTAGAGATATCGATTAATTAGAATATCGACTAATTGTAATATCGACTAGAGATATTGATTAATTAGTATACCTACTAGAGTTATCGATTAATTAGTATACCTACTAGGGATATCGATTAATTAGAATATCTACTAAAGATATCGATTAATTAGAATACCTACTAGAGATATCGATTAATTAGTATACCTACTAGAGATAGCGATTAAATAGAATATCGACTAGGGATATCGATTAATTAGAATATCTACTAGAGATATCGATTAAATAAAATATCTACTAGAGGTATCGATTAATTAGTATACCTAGTAGAGATATCGATTAATTAGTATACCTACTAGAGATATCGATTAATTAGTATACCTACTAGAGATATCGATTAATTAGAATATCGACTAGAGATATCGATTAATTAGTATATTTACAAGATATATCGATTTATTAGTATACCTACTAGAGATATCAATTAATTAGTATACCTACTAGAGATATCGATTAATTAGTATACCTACTAGAGATAGCGATTAAATAGAATATCGACTAGGGATATCGATTAATTAGAATATCTACTAGAGATATCGATTAAATAAAATATCTACTAGAGGTATCGATTAATTAGTATACCTAGTAGAGATATCGATTAATTAGTATACCTACTAGAGATATCGATTAATTAGTATACCTAATAGAGATATCGATTAATTAGAATATCGACTAGAGATATCGATTAATTAGTATACCTAGTAGAGACATCGATTAATTAGAATATCGACTAGGGATATCGATTAATTAGAATATCTACTAGAGATATCGATTAAATAAAATATCTACTAGAGGTATCGATTAATTAGTATACCTAGTAGAGATATCGATTAATTAGTATACCTACTAGAGATATCGATTAATTAGTATACCTAATAGAGATATCGATTAATTAGAATATCGACTAGAGATATCGATTAATTAGTATACCTAGTAGAGACATCGATTAATTAGAATATCGACTAGGGATATCGATTAATTAGAATATCTACTTGAGATATCGATTAATTAGTATACCTAGTAGAGACATCGATTAATTAGAATATCGACTAGGGATATCGATTAATTAGAATATCTACTAGAGATATCGATTAAAAAAAATATCTACTAGAGGTATCGATTAATTAGTATACCTAGTAGAGATATCGATTTATTAGTATACCTACTAGAGATATCAATTAATTAGTATACCTACTAGAGATATCGATTAATTTGTATACCTACTAGAGATATCGATTAAATAAAATATCTACTAGAGGTATCGATTAATTAGAATATATACTATAAATATCGATTAATTAGTATACCTACTAGAGATAGCGATTAAATAGAATATCGACTAGGGATATCGATTAATTAGAATATCTACTAGAGATATCGATTAATAAGTATACCTAGTAGAAACATCGATTAATTAGAATACCTACTAGAGATATCGATTAATTAGTATACCTACTAGAGATATCGATTAATTAGTATACCTACTAGAGATATCGAATAATTAGAATATCTACTAGAGTTATCGATGAATTAGAATATCGACTAGAGATATCAATTAATTAGAATATCTACAAGCGATATCGATTAATTAGAATATCGACTATAGATATCGATTAATTAGTATACCTAGTAGAGATATCGATTAATTAGAATATCTGCTAGAGATATCGATTAATTAGTATACCTACTAGAGATATCGATTAATTAAAATATCGACTAGAGATATATATCAATTCGAATATCGACTAGATATATCGATTAATTAGAATATCTACTTGAGATATTGATTAATTAAAATATCGACTAGAGATATCGATTAATTAGAATATCTACTAGAGATATCGATTAATTAGTATACATACTAGAGATATCGATTAATTAGTATATTTACTAGAGATATCAATTAATTAGTATACCTACCATAGATATCGATTAATTTGAATATCGACTAAAGATATCGAATAATTAGTATACCTACTAGATATATTGATTAATTAAAATATCGACTAGAGATATCGATTGATTAGTATACCTAGAAGAGACATCGATATATTAGAATATCGACTAGAGGTATCGATTAATTAGTATACCTACTAGAGATATCGATTAATTAGTATACCTACTAGAGATATCGATTAATTAGAATATCGACTAGAGACATCGATTATTAAGAATATCGACTAGAGATATCGATTAATAAGTATACCTACTAGAGATATCGATTAATTAGTATACCTACTAGAGATTAGTATACCTACTAGAGATATCGATTGATTAGTATTCTTAGTAGAGACATCGATTAATCAGAATAGCGACTAGAGATATCGATTAATTTGTATACATAGTAGAGATATCGATTAATTAGTATACCTACTAGAGATATCGATTAATAAGTATACTTACTAGAGATATCGATTAAGTAGTATACCTACTAAAGATATCGATTAATTAGAATATCGACTAAAGGTATCGATTATTAAAAATATCGACTAAAGATATCGATTAATAAGTATACCTACTAAAGATATCGATTAATTAGTATACTTACTAGAGATATCGATTAATAAGTATACCTACTAGAGATATCGATTAATAAGTATAGCTACTAGAGATATCGATTAATTAGTATACCTACTAAAGATATCGATTAATTAGTATACCTACTAAAGATATCGATTAATTAGAATATCGACTAGAGATATCGATTTTTAAGAATATCGACTAGAGATATCGATTAATTAGTATACCTACTAAAGATATCGATTAATTAGTATACCTACTAAAGATATCGATTAATTAGTATACCTATTAGAGATATCCATTAATCAGAATATCTACTAGAGATATCGATTAATTAGTATATTTACTAGAGATATCGATTAATTAGTATACCTACCAGAGATATCGATTAATTTGAATATCGACTAAAGATATCGAATAAATAGTATACCTACTAGATATATCGATTAATTAAAATATCGACTAGAGATATCGATTGATTAGTATACCTAGAAGAGACATCGATATATTAGAATATCGACTAGAGGTATCGATTAATTAGTATACCTACTAGAGATATCGGTTAATTAGTATACCTACTAGAGATATCGATTAATTAGAATATCTAGTAGTGGTATCGATTAATTAGTATACCTACTAGAGATATCGATTAATTAGTATACCTACTAGAGATATCGATTAATTAGAATATCGACTAGGGATATCGATTAATTAGAATATCTACTAGAGATATCGATTAATAAGTATATCTAGTAGAAACATCAATTAATTAGAATATCGACTAGAGATATCGATTAATTAGTATACCTAGTAGAGACATCGATTAATTAGAATATCGACTAGGGATATCGATTAATTAGAATACCTACTAGAGATATCGATTAATTAGTATACCTACTAGAGATATCGATTAATTAGAATATCGACTAGGGATATCGATTAATTCGAATACCTACTAGAGATATCGATTAATTAGTATACCTACTAGAGATATCGATTAATTAGAATATCGACTAGGGATATCGATTAATTAGAATATCTACTAGAGATATCGATTAATAAGTATACCTAGTAGAAACATCAATTAATTAGAATATCGACTAGAGATATCGATTAATAAGTATACCTACTAGAGATATCGATTAATTAGTATACCTACTAGAGATATCGATTAATAAGTATACTTACTAGAGATATCGATTAAGTAGTATACCTACTAAAGATATCGATTAATTAGAATATCGACTAAAGGTATCGATTATTAAAAATATCGACTAAAGATATCGATTAATAAGTATACTTACTAGTGATATCGATTAAGTAGTATACCTACTAAAGATATCGATTAATTAGAATATCGACTAAAGGTATCGATTATTAAAAATATCGACTAAAGATATCGATTAATAAGTATACCTACTAAAGATATCGATTAATTAGTATACCTACTAGAGATATCGATTAATAAGTATACTTACTAGAGATATCGATTAAGTAGTATACCTACTAAAGATATCGATTAATTAGAATATCGACTAGAGATATCGATTTTTAAGAATATCGACTAGAGATATCGATTAATTAGTATACCTACTAGAGATATAGATTAATAAGAATGCCTACTAGAGATATCGATTAATTAGTATATTTACTAAAGATATCGATTAATTAGTATACCTACTAAAGATATCGATTAATTAGTATACCTACTAAAGATATCGATTAATTAGTATACCTACTAAAGATATCGATTAATTAGTATACCTATTAGAGATATCCATTAATTAGAATATCTACTAGAGATATCGATTAATTTGTATACATACTAGAGATATCGATTAATTAGTATATTTACTAGAGATATCGATTAATTAGTATACCTACCAGAGATATCGATTAATTTGAATATCGACTAAAGATATCGAATAAATAGTATACCTACTAGATATATCGATTAATTAAAATATCGACTAGAGATATCGATTGATTAGTATACCTAGAAGAGACATCGATATATTAGAATATCGACTAGAGGTATCGATTAATTAGTATACCTACTAGAGATATCGATTAATTAGTATACCTACTAGAGATATCGATTAATTAGAATATCTAGTAGTGGTATCGATTAATTAGTATACCTACTAGAGATATCGATTAATTAGTATACCTAGTAGAGACATCGATTAATTAGAATATCGACTAGAGATATCGATTAATTAGAATATCGACTAATTGTAATATCGACTAGAGATATTGATTAATTAGTATACCTACTAGAGTTATCGATTAATTAGTATACCTACTAGGGATATCGATTAATTAGAATATCTACTAAAGATATCGATTAATTAGAATACCTACTAGAGATATCGATTAATTAGTATACCTACTAGAGATAGCGATTAAATAGAATATCGACTAGGGATATCGATTAATTAGAATATCTACTAGAGATATCGATTAATAAGTATACCTAGTAGAAACATCAATTAATTAGAATATCGACTAGAGATATCGATTAATTAGTATACCTAGTAGAGACATCGATTAATTAGAATATCGACTAGGGATATCGATTATTTAGAATATCTACTAGAGATATCGATTAATTAGTATACCTACTAGAGATATCGATTAATTAGAATATCTAGTAGTGGTATCGATTAATTAGTATACCTACTAGAGATATCGATTAATTAGTATACCTAGTAGAGACATCGATTAATTAGAATATCGACTAGAGATATCGATTAATTAGAATATCGACTAATTGTAATATCGACTAGAGATATTGATTAATTAGTATACCTACTAGAGTTATCGATTAATTAGTATACCTACTAGGGATATCGATTAATTAGAATATCTACTAAAGATATCGATTAATTAGAATACCTACTAGAGATATCGATTAATTAGTATACCTACTAGAGATAGCGATTAAATAGAATATCGACTAGGGATATCGATTAATTAGAATATCTACTAGAGATATCGATTAATAAGTATACCTAGTAGAAACATCAATTAATTAGAATATCGACTAGAGATATCGATTAATTAGTATACCTAGTAGAGACATCGATTAATTAGAATATCGACTAGGGATATCGATTATTTAGAATATCTACTAGAGATATCGATTAATTAGTATACCTAGTAGAGACATCGATTAATTAGAATATCGACTAGGGATATCGATTAATTAGAATATCTACTAGAGATATCGATTAAATAAAATATCTACTAGAGGTATCGATTAATTAGTATACCTAGTAGAGATATCGATTAATTAGTATACCTACTAGAGATATCGAATAATTAGTATTCCTATTAGAGATATCGATTAATTATAATATCTACTAGAGTTATCGATTAATTAGAATATCTACAAGCGATATCGATTAATTAGAATATCGACTATGGATATCGATTAATTAGTATACCTAGTACAGATATCGATTAATTAGAATATCTGCTAGAGATATCGATTAATTAGTATACCTACTAGATATCGATTAATTAAAATATCGACTAGAGATATCGATTAATTAGAATATCTACTAGGGATATCGATTAATTTGAATATATACTAGAGATATCGATTAATTAGTATACATACTAGAGATATCGATTAATTAGTATATTTACTAGAGATATCAATTAATTAGTATACCTACCAGAGATATCGATTAATTTGAATATCGACTAAAGATATCGAATAATTAGTATACCTACTAGATATATCGATAATTAAAATATCGACTAGAGATATCGATTGATTAGTATACCTAGAAGAGACATCGATATATTAGAATATCGACTAGAGGTATCGATTAATTAGTATACCTACTAGAGATATCGATTAATTAGTATACCTACTAGAGATATCGATTAATTAGTATACCTACTAGAGATATCGATTAATTAGAATATCGACTAGAGATATCGATTATTAAGAATATCGACTAGAGATATCGATTAATAAGTATACCTACTACAGATATCGATTAATAAGTATACCTACTAGAGATATCGATTAATAAGTATACTTACTAGAGATATCGATTAAGTAGTATACCTACTAAAGATATCGATTAATTAGAATATCGACTAAAGGTATCGATTATTAAAAATATCGACTAAAGATATCGATTAATAAGTATACCTACTAAAGATATCGATTAATTAGTATACTTACTAGAGATATCGATTAATAAGTATACCTACTAGAGATATCGATTAATTAGTATACCTACTAAAGATATCGATTAATTAGAATATCGACTAGAGATATCGATTTTTAAGAATATCGACTAGAGATATCGATTAATTAGTATACCTACTAAAGATATCGATTAATTAGTATACCTACTAAAGATATCGATTAATTAGTATACCTATTAGAGATATCCATTAATCAGAATATCTACTAGAGATATCGATTAATTAGTATATTTACTAGAGATATCGATTAATTAGTATACCTACCAGAGATATCGATTAATTTGAATATCGACTAAAGATATCGAATAAATAGTATACCTACTAGATATATCGATTAATTAAAATATCGACTAGAGATATCGATTGATTAGTATACCTAGAAGAGACATCGATATATTAGAATATCGACTAGAGGTATCGATTAATTAGTATACCTACTAGAGATATCGATTAATTAGTATACCTAGTAGAGACATCGATTAATTAGAATATCGACTAGGGATATCGATTAATTAGTATACCTACTAGAGATATCGATTAATTAGTATACCTAGTAGAAACATCGATTAATTAGAATACCTACTAGAGATATCGATTAATTAGTATACCTACTAGAGATATCGATTAATTAGTATACCTACTAGAGATATCGAATAATTAGAATATCTACTAGAGTTATCGATGAATTAGAATATCGACTAGAGATATCAATTAATTAGAATATCTACAAGCGATATCGATTAATTAGAATATCGACTATGGATATCGATTAATTAGTATACCTAGTAGAGATATCGATTAATTAGAATATCTGCTAGAGATATCGATTAATTAGTATACCTACTAGAGATATCGATTAATTAAAATATCGACTAGAGGTATATATCAATTCGAATATCGACTAGATATATCGATTAATTAGAATATCTACTAGAGATATTGATTAATTAAAATATCGACTAGAGATATCGATTAATTAGAATATCTACTAGAGATATCGATTAATTAGTATACATACTAGAGATATCGATTAATTAGTATATTTACTAGAGATATCAATTAATTAGTATACCTACCAGAGATATCGATTAATTTGAATATCGACTAAAGATATCGAATAATTAGTATACCTACTAGATATATTGATTAATTAAAATATCGACTAGAGATATCGATTGATTAGTATACCTAGAAGAGACATCGATATATTAGAATATCGACTAGAGGTATCGATTAATTAGTATACCTACTAGAGATATCGATTAATTAGTATACCTACTAGAGATATCGATTAATTAGAATATCTAGTAGTGGTATCGATTAATTAGTATACCTACTAGAGATATCAATTAATTAGTATACCTAGTAGAGACATCGATTAATTAGAATATCGACTAGAGATATCGATTAATTAGAATATCGACTAATTGTAATATGGACTAGAGATATTGATTAATTAGTATACCTACTAGAGTTATCGATTAATTAGTATACCTACTAGGGATATCGATTAATTAGAATATCTACTAAAGATATCGATTGATTAGAATACCTACTAGAGATATCGATTAATTAGTATACCTACTAGAGATAGCGATTAAATAGAATATCGACTAGGGATATCGATTAATTAGAATATCTACTAGAGGTATCGATTAATAAGTATACCTAGTAGAAACATCAATTAGAATATCGACTAGAGATATCGATTAATTAGTATACCTAGTAGAGACATCGATTAATTAGAATATCGACTAGGGATATCGATTAATTAAAATATCTACTAGAGATATCGATTAATTAGAATATCTACTAGAGTTATCGATGAATTAGAATATCGACTAGAGATATCGATTAATTAGAATATCTACAAGCGATATCGATTAATTAGAATATCGACTATGGATATCGATTAATTAGTATACCTAGTACAGATATCGATTAATTAGAATATCTGCTAGAGATATCGATTAATTAGTATACCTACTAGAGATATCGATTAATTAAAATATCGACTAGAGATATATATCAATTCGAATATCGACTAGAGATATCGATTAATTAGAATATCTACTAGAGATATTGATTAATTAAAATATCGACTAGAGATATCGATTGATTAGTATACCTAGAAGAGACATCGATATATTAGAATATCGACTAGAGGTATCGATTAATTAGTATACCTATTAGAGACATCGATTAATTAGAATATCGACTAGGGATATCGATTAATTAGAATATCTACTAGAGATATCGATTAAATAAAATATCTACTAGAGGTATCGATTAATTAGTATACCTAGTAGAGATATCGATTAATTAGTATACCTACTAGAGATATCGATTAATTAGAATATCGACTAGGGATATCGATTAATTAGAATATCTACTAGAGATATCGATTAATTAGTATACCTAGTAGAGACATCGATTAATTAGAATATCGACTAGAGATATCGATTAATTAGTATACCTACTAGAGATATCGATTAATTAGAATATCGACTAGAGATATCGATTAATTAGAATATCGACTAATTGTAATATCGACTAGAGATATTGATTAATTAGTATACCTACTAGAGTTATCGATTAATTAGTATACCTACTAGGGATATCGATTAATTAGATTATCTACTAAAGATATCGATTAATTAGAATACCTACTAGAGATATCGATTAATTAGAATATCGACTAGAGATATCGATTAATTAGTATACCTAGTAGAGACATCGATTAATTAGAATATCGACTAGGGATATCGATTAATTAGAATATCTACTAGAGATATCGATTAATTAGTATACCTAGTAGAGACATCGATTAATTAGAATATCGACTAGGGATATCGATTAATTAGAATATCTACTAGAGATATCGATTAATTAGTATACCTAGTAGAGACATCGATTAATTAGAATATCGACTAGGGATATCGATTAATTAGAATATCTACTAGAGATATCGATTAAATAAAATATCTACTAGAGGTATCGATTAATTAGTATACCTAGTAGAGATATCGATTAATTAGTATACCTACTAGAGATATCGATTAATTAGAATATCGACTAGAGATATCGATTAATTAGTATATTTACAAGATATATCGATTTATTAGTATACCTACTAGAGATATCAATTAATTAGTATACCTACTAGAGATATCGATTAATTAGAATATCTACTAGAGATATCGATTAATTTGTATACCTACTAGAGATATCGATTAAATAAAATATCTACTAGAGGTATAGATTAATTAGAATATATACTATAAATATCGATTAATTAGAATACCTACTAGAGATATCGATTAATTAGTATACCTACTAGAGATATCGATTAATTAGAATATCGACTAGGGATATCGATTAATTAGTATACCTACTAGAGATATCGATTAATTAGTATATTTACTAGAGATATCGATTAATTAGTATACCTACTAAAGATATCGATTAATTAGTATACCTACTAGAGATGTATATTAATTAGAATATCTATAAGAGATATCGATTAATTAGTATACCTACTAGAGATATCGATTAATTAGTATACCTACTAGAGATATCGATTAATTAGTATATTTACTAGAGATATCGATTAATTAGTATACCTACTAGTGACATCGATTGATTAGTATACCTACTAGAGATATCGATTGATTAGTATTCTTAGTAGAGACATCGATTAATCAGAATAGCGACTAGAGATATCGATTAATTTGTATACATAGTAGAGATATCGATTAATTAGTATACCTACTAGAGATATCGATTAATATGAATATCGACTAGAGATATCGATTCATTAGAATATCTACTAGAGGTATCGATTAATTTGTATACCTACTAGGGATATCGATTAATTAGTATACCTAGTAGAGACATCGATTAATTAGAATATCGACTAGAGATATCGATTAATTAGAATATCTACTAGAGATATTGATTAATTAAAATATCGACTAGAGATATCGATTAATTTGTATACCTACTAGGGATATCGATTAATTAGTATACCTAGTAGAGACATCGATTAATTAGAATATCGACTAGAGATTTCGATTAATTAGAATATCTACTAGAGATATTGATAAATTAAAATATCGACTAGAGATATCAATTAATTAGTATACCTACTAAAGATATCGATTATTTAGTATACCTACTAGATATATCGATTTATTAGTATACCTACTAGAGATATCAATTAACTAGTATACCTACTAGAGATATCGATTAATTAGTATACCTACTAGAGATATCGATTAATTAGAATATCGACTAGAGATATCGATTATTAAGAATATCGACTAGATATATCGATTAATAAGTATACCTACTAGAGATATCGATTAATTAGTATACCTACTAGAGATATCGATTAATTAGTATACCTACTAGAGATATCGATTAATTAGTATACCTACTAGAGATATCGATTAATTAGTATACCTACTAGAGATATCGATTGATTAGTATTCTTAGTAGAGACATCGATTAATCAGAATAGCGACTAGAGATATCGATTAATTTGTATACATAGTAGAGATATCGATTAATTAGTATACCTACTAGAGATATCGATTAATTAGAATATCGACTAAAGATATCGATTAATAAGTATACCTACTAAAGATATCGATTAATTAGTATACCTACTAAAGATATCGATTAATTAGTATACCTACTAGAGATATCGATTAATTAGTATACCTAGTAGAGACATCGATTAATTAGAATATCGACTAGAGATATCGATTAATTAGAATATCGACTAATTGTAATATCGACTAGAGATATTGATTAATTAGTATACCTACTAGAGTTATCGATTAATTAGTATACCTACTAGGGATATCGATTAATTAGAATATCTACTAAAGATATCGATTGATTAGAATACCTACTAGAGATATCGATTAATTAGTATACCTACTAGAGATAGCGATTAAATAGAATATCGACTAGGGATATCGATTAATTAGAATATCTACTAGAGATATCGATTAATAAGTATACCTAGTAGAAACATCAATTAGAATATCGACTAGAGATATCGATTAATTAGTATACCTAGTAGAGACATCGATTAATTAGAATATCGACTAGGGATATCGATTAATTAAAATATCTACTAGAGATATCGATTAATTAGAATATCTACTAGAGTTATCGATGAATTAGAATATCGACTAGGATATCGATTAATTAGAATATCTACAAGCGATATCGATTAATTAGAATATCGACTATGGATATCGATTAATTAGTATACCTAGTACAGATATCGATTAATTAGAATATCTGCTAGAGATATCGATTAATTAGTATACCTACTAGAGATATCGATTAATTAAAATATCGACTAGAGATATATATCAATTCGAATATCGACTAGAGATATCGATTAATTAGAATATCTACTAGAGATATTGATTAATTAAAATATCGACTAGAGATATCGATTGATTAGTATACCTAGAAGAGACATCGATATATTAGAATATCGACTAGAGGTATCGATTAATTAGTATACCTATTAGAGACATCGATTAATTAGAATATCGACTAGGGATATCGATTAATTAGAATATCTACTAGAGATATCGATTAAATAAAATATCTACTAGAGGTATCGATTAATTAGTATACCTAGTAGAGATATCGATTAATTAGTATACCTACTAGAGATATCGATTAATTAGAATATCGACTAGGGATATCGATTAATTAGAATATCTACTAGAGATATCGATTAATTAGTATACCTAGTAGAGACATCGATTAATTAGAATATCGACTAGAGATATCGATTAATTAGTATACCTACTAGAGATATCGATTAATTAGAATATCGACTAGAGATATCGATTAATTAGAATATCGACTAATTGTAATATCGACTAGAGATATTGATTAATTAGTATACCTACTAGAGTTATCGATTAATTAGTATACCTACTAGGGATATCGATTAATTAGATTATCTACTAAAGATATCGATTAATTAGAATACCTACTAGAGATATCGATTAAATAGAATATCGACTAGAGATATCGATTAATTAGTATACCTAGTAGAGACATCGATTAATTAGAATATCGACTAGGGATATCGATTAATTAGAATATCTACTAGAGATATCGATTAATTAGTATACCTAGTAGAGACATCGATTAATTAGAATATCGACTAGGGATATCGATTAATTAGAATATCTACTAGAGATATCGATTAATTAGTATACCTAGTAGAGACATCGATTAATTAGAATATCGACTAGGGATATCGATTAATTAGAATATCTACTAGAGATATCGATTAAATAAAATATCTACTAGAGGTATCGATTAATTAGTATACCTAGTAGAGATATCGATTAATTAGTATACCTACTAGAGATATCGATTAATTAGAATATCGACTAGAGATATCGATTAATTAGTATATTTACAAGATATATCGATTTATTAGTATACCTACTAGAGATATCAATTAATTAGTATACCTACTAGAGATATCGATTAATTAGAATATCTACTAGAGATATCGATTAATTTGTATACCTACTAGAGATATCGATTAAATAAAATATCTACTAGAGGTATAGATTAATTAGAATATATACTATAAATATCGATTAATTAGAATACCTACTAGAGATATCGATTAATTAGTATACCTACTAGAGATATCGATTAATTAGAATATCGACTAGGGATATCGATTAATTAGTATACCTACTAGAGATATCGATTAATTAGTATATTTACTAGAGATATCGATTAATTAGTATACCTACTAAAGATATCGATTAATTAGTATACCTACTAGAGATGTATATTAATTAGAATATCTATAAGAGATATCGATTAATTAGTATACCTACTAGAGATATCGATTAATTAGTATACCTACTAGAGATATCGATTAATTAGTATATTTACTAGAGATATCGATTAATTAGTATACCTACTAGTGACATCGATTGATTAGTATACCTACTAGAGATATCGATTGATTAGTATTCTTAGTAGAGACATCGATTAATCAGAATAGCGACTAGAGATATCGATTAATTTGTATACATAGTAGAGATATCGATTAATTAGTATACCTACTAGAGATATCGATTAATATGAATATCGACTAGAGATATCGATTCATTAGAATATCTACTAGAGGTATCGATTAATTTGTATACCTACTAGGGATATCGATTAATTAGTATACCTAGTAGAGACATCGATTAATTAGAATATCGACTAGAGATATCGATTAATTAGAATATCTACTAGAGATATTGATTAATTAAAATATCGACTAGAGATATCGATTAATTTGTATACCTACTAGGGATATCGATTAATTAGTATACCTAGTAGAGACATCGATTAATTAGAATATCGACTAGAGATTTCGATTAATTAGAATATCTACTAGAGATATTGATAAATTAAAATATCGACTAGAGATATCAATTAATTAGTATACCTACTAAAGATATCGATTATTTAGTATACCTACTAGATATATCGATTTATTAGTATACCTACTAGAGATATCAATTAACTAGTATACCTACTAGAGATATCGATTAATTAGTATACCTACTAGAGATATCGATTAATTAGAATATCGACTAGAGATATCGATTATTAAGAATATCGACTAGATATATCGATTAATAAGTATACCTACTAGAGATATCGATTAATTAGTATACCTACTAGAGATATCGATTAATTAGTATACCTACTAGAGATATCGATTAATTAGTATACCTACTAGAGATATCGATTAATTAGTATACCTACTAGAGATATCGATTGATTAGTATTCTTAGTAGAGACATCGATTAATCAGAATAGCGACTAGAGATATCGATTAATTTGTATACATAGTAGAGATATCGATTAATTAGTATACCTACTAGAGATATCGATTAATTAGAATATCGACTAAAGATATCGATTAATAAGTATACCTACTAAAGATATCGATTAATTAGTATACCTACTAAAGATATCGATTAATTAGTATACCTACTAGAGATATCGATTAATTAGTATACCTAGTAGAGACATCGATTAATTAGAATATCGACTAGAGATATCGATTAATTAGAATATCGACTAATTGTAATATCGACTAGAGATATTGATTAATTAGTATACCTACTAGAGTTATCGATTAATTAGTATACCTACTAGGGATATCGATTAATTAGAATATCTACTAAAGATATCGATTGATTAGAATACCTACTAGAGATATCGATTAATTAGTATACCTACTAGAGATAGCGATTAAATAGAATATCGACTAGGGATATCGATTAATTAGAATATCTACTAGAGATATCGATTAATAAGTATACCTAGTAGAAACATCAATTAGAATATCGACTAGAGATATCGATTAATTAGTATACCTAGTAGAGACATCGATTAATTAGAATATCGACTAGGGATATCGATTAATTAAAATATCTACTAGAGATATCGATTAATTAGAATATCTACTAGAGTTATCGATGAATTAGAATATCGACTAGGATATCGATTAATTAGAATATCTACAAGCGATATCGATTAATTAGAATATCGACTATGGATATCGATTAATTAGTATACCTAGTACAGATATCGATTAATTAGAATATCTGCTAGAGATATCGATTAATTAGTATACCTACTAGAGATATCGATTAATTAAAATATCGACTAGAGATATATATCAATTCGAATATCGACTAGAGATATCGATTAATTAGAATATCTACTAGAGATATTGATTAATTAAAATATCGACTAGAGATATCGATTGATTAGTATACCTAGAAGAGACATCGATATATTAGAATATCGACTAGAGGTATCGATTAATTAGTATACCTATTAGAGACATCGATTAATTAGAATATCGACTAGGGATATCGATTAATTAGAATATCTACTAGAGATATCGATTAAATAAAATATCTACTAGAGGTATCGATTAATTAGTATACCTAGTAGAGATATCGATTAATTAGTATACCTACTAGAGATATCGATTAATTAGAATATCGACTAGGGATATCGATTAATTAGAATATCTACTAGAGATATCGATTAATTAGTATACCTAGTAGAGACATCGATTAATTAGAATATCGACTAGAGATATCGATTAATTAGTATACCTACTAGAGATATCGATTAATTAGAATATCGACTAGAGATATCGATTAATTAGAATATCGACTAATTGTAATATCGACTAGAGATATTGATTAATTAGTATACCTACTAGAGTTATCGATTAATTAGTATACCTACTAGGGATATCGATTAATTAGATTATCTACTAAAGATATCGATTAATTAGAATACCTACTAGAGATATCGATTAATTAGAATATCGACTAGAGATATCGATTAATTAGTATACCTAGTAGAGACATCGATTAATTAGAATATCGACTAGGGATATCGATTAATTAGAATATCTACTAGAGATATCGATTAATTAGTATACCTAGTAGAGACATCGATTAATTAGAATATCGACTAGGGATATCGATTAATTAGAATATCTACTAGAGATATCGATTAATTAGTATACCTAGTAGAGACATCGATTAATTAGAATATCGACTAGGGATATCGATTAATTAGAATATCTACTAGAGATATCGATTAAATAAAATATCTACTAGAGGTATCGATTAATTAGTATACCTAGTAGAGATATCGATTAATTAGTATACCTACTAGAGATATCGATTAATTAGAATATCGACTAGAGATATCGATTAATTAGTATATTTACAAGATATATCGATTTATTAGTATACCTACTAGAGATATCAATTAATTAGTATACCTACTAGAGATATCGATTAATTAGAATATCTACTAGAGATATCGATTAATTTGTATACCTACTAGAGATATCGATTAAATAAAATATCTACTAGAGGTATAGATTAATTAGAATATATACTATAAATATCGATTAATTAGAATACCTACTAGAGATATCGATTAATTAGTATACCTACTAGAGATATCGATTAATTAGAATATCGACTAGGGATATCGATTAATTAGTATACCTACTAGAGATATCGATTAATTAGTATATTTACTAGAGATATCGATTAATTAGTATACCTACTAAAGATATCGATTAATTAGTATACCTACTAGAGATGTATATTAATTAGAATATCTATAAGAGATATCGATTAATTAGTATACCTACTAGAGATATCGATTAATTAGTATACCTACTAGAGATATCGATTAATTAGTATATTTACTAGAGATATCGATTAATTAGTATACCTACTAGTGACATCGATTGATTAGTATACCTACTAGAGATATCGATTGATTAGTATTCTTAGTAGAGACATCGATTAATCAGAATAGCGACTAGAGATATCGATTAATTTGTATACATAGTAGAGATATCGATTAATTAGTATACCTACTAGAGATATCGATTAATATGAATATCGACTAGAGATATCGATTCATTAGAATATCTACTAGAGGTATCGATTAATTTGTATACCTACTAGGGATATCGATTAATTAGTATACCTAGTAGAGACATCGATTAATTAGAATATCGACTAGAGATATCGATTAATTAGAATATCTACTAGAGATATTGATTAATTAAAATATCGACTAGAGATATCGATTAATTTGTATACCTACTAGGGATATCGATTAATTAGTATACCTACTAGATATATCGATTTATTAGTATACCTACTAGAGATATCAATTAACTAGTATACCTACTAGAGATATCGATTAATTAGTATACCTACTAGAGATATCGATTAATTAGAATATCGACTAGAGATATCGATTATTAAGAATATCGACTAGATATATCGATTAATAAGTATACCTACTAGAGATATCGATTAATTAGTATACCTACTAGAGATATCGATTAATTAGTATACCTACTAGAGATATCGATTAATTAGTATACCTACTAGAGATATCGATTAATTAGTATACCTACTAGAGATATCGATTAATTAGTATACCTACTAGAGATATCGATTGATTAGTATACCTACTAGAGATATCGATTGATTAGTATTCTTAGTAGAGACATCGATTAATCAGAATAGCGACTAGAGATATCGATTAATTTGTATACATAGTAAAGATATCGATTAATTAGTATACCTACTAGAGATATCGATTAATTAGAATATCGACTAAAGATATCGATTAATAAGTATACCTACTAAAGATATCGATTAATTAGTATACCTACTAAAGATATCGATTAATTAGTATACTAAAGATATCGATTAATTAGTATACCTACTAAAGATATCGATTAATTAGTATACCTATTAGAGATATCCATTAATTAGAATATCTACTAGCGATATCGATTAATTAGTATACATACTAGAGATATCGATTAATTAGTATATTTACTAGAGATATCGATTAATTAGTATACCTACCAGAGATATCGATTAATTTGAATATCGACTAAAGATATCGAATAAATAGTATACCTACTAGATATATCGATTAATTAGAATATCTAGTAGTGGTATCGATTAATTAGTATACCTACTAGAGATATCGATTAATTAGAATATCTAGTAGTGGTATCGATTAATTAGTATACCTACTAGAGATATCGATTAATTAGTATACCTAGTAGAGACATCGATTAATTAGAATATCGACTAGAGATATCGATTGATTAGTATACCTAGAAGAGACATCGATATATTAGAATATCGACTAGAGGTATCGATTAATTAGTATACCTACTAGAGATATCGATTAATTAGTATACCTACTAGAGATATCGATTAATTAGAATATCTAGTAGTGGTATCGATTAATTAGTATACCTACTAGAGATATCGATTAATTAGTATACCTAGTAGAGACATCGATTAATTAGAATATCGACTAGAGATATCGATTAATTAGAATATCGACTAGAGATATCGATTAATTAGAATATCGACTAATTGTAATATCGACTAGAGATATTGATTAATTAGTATACCTACTAGAGTTATCGATTAATTAGTATACCTACTAGGGATATCGATTAATTAGAATATCTACTAAAGATATCGATTAATTAGAATACCTACTAGAGATATCGATTAATTAGTATACCTACTAGAGATATCGATTAATTAGAATATCGACTAGGGATATCGATTAATTAGAATATCTACTAGAGATATCGATTAATTAGTATACCTACTAGAGATAGCGATTAAATAGAATATCGACTAGGGATATCGATTAATTAGTATACCTAGTAGAGACATCGATTAATTAGAATATCGACTAGGGATATCGATTAATTAGAATATCTACTAGAGATATCGATTAAATAAAATATCTACTAGAGGTATCGATTAATTAGTATACCTAGTAGAGATATCGATTAATTAGTATACCTACTAGAGATATCGATTAATTAGTATACCTACTAGAGATATCGATTAATTAGAATATCGACTAGAGATATCGATTAATTAGTATATTTACAAGATATATCGATTTATTAGTATACCTACTAGAGATATCAATTAATTAGTATACCTACTAGAGATATCGATTAATTAGTATACCTACTAGAGATAGCGATTAAATAGAATATCGACTAGGGATATCGATTAATTAGAATATCTACTAGAGATATCGATTAATTAGTATACCTACTAGAGATAGCGATTAAATAGAATATCGACTAGGGATATCGATTAATTAGAATATCGACTAGAGATATCGATTAATTAGTATACCTAGTAGAGACATCGATTAATTAGAATATCGACTAGGGATATCGATTAATTAGAATATCTACTAGAGATATCGATTAATTAGTATACCTAGTAGAGACATCGATTAATTAGAATATCGACTAGGGATATCGATTAATTAGAATATCTACTAGAGATATCGATTAAATAAAATATCTACTAGAGGTATCGATTAATTAGTATACCTAGTAGAGATATCGATTAATTAGTATACCTACTAGAGATATCGATTAATTAGTATACCTAATAGAGATATCGATTAATTAGAATATCGACTAGAGATATCGATTAATTAGTATACCTAGTAGAGACATCGATTAATTAGAATATCGACTAGGGATATCGATTAATTAGAATATCTACTTGAGATATCGATTAATTAGTATACCTAGTAGAGACATCTATTAATTAGAATATCGACTAGGGATATCGATTAATTAGAATATCTACTAGAGATATCGATTAAAAAAAATATCTACTAGAGGTATCGATTAATTAGTATACCTAGTAGAGATATCGATTTATTAGTATACCTACTAGAGATATCAATTAATTAGTATACCTACTAGAGATATCGATTAATTAGTATACCTAGTAGAGACATCGATTAATTAGAATATCGACTAGAGATATCGATTAATTAGTATACCTACTAGAGATATCGATTAATTAGAATATCGACTAGAGATATCGATTAATTAGAATATCGACTAATTGTAATATCGACTAGAGATATTGATTAATTAGTATACCTACTAGAGTTATCGATTAATTAGTATACCTACTAGGGATATCGATTAATTAGATTATCTACTAAAGATATCGATTAATTAGAATACCTACTAGAGATATCGATTAATTAGAATATCGACTAGAGATATCGATTAATTAGTATACCTAGTAGAGACATCGATTAATTAGAATATCGACTAGGGATATCGATTAATTAGAATATCTACTAGAGATATCGATTAATTAGTATACCTAGTAGAGACATCGATTAATTAGAATATCGACTAGGGATATCGATTAATTAGAATATCTACTAGAGATATCGATTAATTAGTATACCTAGTAGAGACATCGATTAATTAGAATATCGACTAGGGATATCGATTAATTAGAATATCTACTAGAGATATCGATTAAATAAAATATCTACTAGAGGTATCGATTAATTAGTATACCTAGTAGAGATATCGATTAATTAGTATACCTACTAGAGATATCGATTAATTAGAATATCGACTAGAGATATCGATTAATTAGTATATTTACAAGATATATCGATTTATTAGTATACCTACTAGAGATATCAATTAATTAGTATACCTACTAGAGATATCGATTAATTAGAATATCTACTAGAGATATCGATTAATTTGTATACCTACTAGAGATATCGATTAAATAAAATATCTACTAGAGGTATAGATTAATTAGAATATATACTATAAATATCGATTAATTAGAATACCTACTAGAGATATCGATTAATTAGTATACCTACTAGAGATATCGATTAATTAGAATATCGACTAGGGATATCGATTAATTAGTATACCTACTAGAGATATCGATTAATTAGTATATTTACTAGAGATATCGATTAATTAGTATACCTACTAAAGATATCGATTAATTAGTATACCTACTAGAGATGTATATTAATTAGAATATCTATAAGAGATATCGATTAATTAGTATACCTACTAGAGATATCGATTAATTAGTATACCTACTAAAGATATCGATTAATTAGTATATTTACTAGAGATATCGATTAATTAGTATACCTACTAGTGACATCGATTGATTAGTATACCTACTAGAGATATCGATTGATTAGTATTCTTAGTAGAGACATCGATTAATCAGAATAGCGACTAGAGATATCGATTAATTTGTATACATAGTAGAGATATCGATTAATTAGTATACCTACTAGAGATATCGATTAATATGAATATCGACTAGAGATATCGATTCATTAGAATATCTACTAGAGGTATCGATTAATTTGTATACCTACTAGGGATATCGATTAATTAGTATACCTAGTAGAGACATCGATTAATTAGAATATCGACTAGAGATATCGATTAATTAGAATATCTACTAGAGATATTGATAAATTAAAATATCGACTAGAGATATCAATTAATTAGTATACCTACTAAAGATATCGATTATTTAGTATACCTACTAGATATATCGATTTATTAGTATACCTACTAGAGATATCAATTAACTAGTATACCTACTAGAGATATCGATTAATTAGTATACCTACTAGAGATATCGATTAATTAGAATATCGACTAGAGATATCGATTATTAAGAATATCGACTAGATATATCGATTAATAAGTATACCTACTAGAGATATCGATTAATTAGTATACCTACTAGAGATATCGATTAATTAGTATACCTACTAGAGATATCGATTAATTAGTATACCTACTAGAGATATCGATTAATTAGTATACCTACTAGAGATATCGATTAATTAGTATACCTACTAGAGATATCGATTGATTAGTATACCTACTAGAGATATCGATTGATTAGTATTCTTAGTAGAGACATCGATTAATCAGAATAGCGACTAGAGATATCGATTAATTTGTATACATAGTAGAGATATCGATTAATTAGTATACCTACTAGAGATATCGATTAATTAGAATATCGACTAAAGATATCGATTAATAAGTATACCTACTCAAGATATCGATTAATTAGTATACCTACTAAAGATATCGATTAATTAGTATACTAAAGATATCGATTATTTAGTATACCTACTAAAGATATCGATTAATTAGTATACTAAAGATATCGATTAATTAGTATACCTACTAAAGATATCGATTAATTAGTATACCTATTAGAGATATCCATTAATTAGAATATCTACTAGCGATATCGATTAATTAGTATACATACTAGAGATATCGATTAATTAGTATATTTACTAGAGATATCGATTAAATAGTATACCTACCAGAGATATCGATTAATTTGAATATCGACTAAAGATATCGAATAAATAGTATACCTACTAGATATATCGATTAATTAGAATATCTAGTAGTGGTATCGATTAATTAGTATACCTACTAGAGATATCGATTAATTAGAATATCTAGTAGTGGTATCGATTAATTAGTATACCTACTAGAGATATCGATTAATTAGTATACCTAGTAGAGACATCGATTAATTAGAATATCGACTAGAGATATCGATTGATTAGTATACCTAGAAGAGACATCGATATATTAGAATATCGACTAGAGGTATCGATTAATTAGTATACCTACTAGAGATATCGATTAATTAGTATACCTACTAGAGATATCGATTAATTAGAATATCTAGTAGTGGTATCGATTAATTAGTATACCTACTAGAGATATCGATTAATTAGTATACCTAGTAGAGACATCGATTAATTAGAATATCGACTAGAGATATCGATTAATTAGAATATCGACTAGAGATATCGATTAATTAGAATATCGACTAATTGTAATATGGACTAGAGATATTGATTAATTAGTATACCTACTAGAGTTATCGATTAATTAGTATACCTACTAGGGATATCGATTAATTAGAATATCTACTAAAGATATCGATTAATTAGAATACCTACTAGAGATATCGATTAATTAGTATACCTACTAGAGATATCGATTAATTAGAATATCGACTAGGGATATCGATTAATTAGAATATCTACTAGAGATATCGATTAATTAGTATACCTACTAGAGATAGCGATTAAATAGAATATCGACTAGGGATATCGATTAATTAGAATATCTACTAGAGATATCGATTAATTAGTATACCTAGTAGAAACATCAATTAATTAGAAAATCGACTAGAGATATCGATTAATTAGTATACCTACTAGAGATAGCGATTAAATAGAATATCGACTAGGGATATCGATTAATTAGAATATCTACTAGAGATATCGATTAATAAGTATACCTAGTAGAAACATCGATTAATTAGAATACCTACTAGAGATATCGATTAATTAGTATACCTACTAGAGATATCGATTAATTAGTATACCTACTAGAGATATCGATTAATTAGTATACCTACTAGAGATAGCGATTAAATAGAATATCGACTAGGGATATCGATTAATTAGAATATCTACTAGAGATATCGATTAAATAAAATATCTACTAGAGGTATCGATTAATTAGTATACCTAGTAGAGATATCGATTAATTGGTATACCTACTAGAGATATCGATTAATTAGTATACCTAATAGAGATATCGATTAATTAGAATATCGACTAGAGATATCGATTAATTAGTATACCTAGTAGAGACATCGATTAATTAGAATATCGACTAGGGATATCGATTAATTAGAATATCTACTAGAGATATCGATTAAATAAAATATCTACTAGAGGTATCGATTAATTAGTATACCTAGTAGAGATATCGATTAATTAGTATACCTACTAGAGATATCGATTAATTAGTATACCTAATAGAGATATCGATTAATTAGAATATCGACTAGAGATATCGATTAATTAGTATACCTAGTAGAGACATCGATTAATTAGAATATCGACTAGGGATATCGATTAATTAGAATATCTACTTGAGATATCGATTAATTAGTATACCTAGTAGAGACATCGATTAATTAGAATATCGACTAGGGATATCGATTAATTAGAATATCTACTAGAGATATCGATTAAAAAAAATATCTACTAGAGGTATCGATTAATTAGTATACCTAGTAGAGATATCGATTTATTAGTATACCTACTAGAGATATCAATTAATTAGTATACCTACTAGAGATATCGATTAATTTGTATACCTACTAGAGATATCGATTAAATAAAATATCTACTAGAGGTATCGATTAATTAGAATATATACTATAAATATCGATTAATTAGTATACCTACTAGAGATAGCGATTAAATAGAATATCGACTAGGGATATCGATTAATTAGAATATCTACTAGAGATATCGATTAATAAGTATACCTAGTAGAAACATCGATTAATTAGAATACCTACTAGAGATATCGATTAATTAGTATACCTACTAGAGATATCGATTAATTAGTATACCTACTAGAGATATCGAATAATTAGAATATCTACTAGAGTTATCGATGAATTAGAATATCGACTAGAGATATCAATTAATTAGAATATCTACAAGCGATATCGATTAATTAGAATATCGACTATAGATATCGATTAATTAGTATACCTAGTAGAGATATCGATTAATTAGAATATCTGCTAGAGATATCGATTAATTAGTATACCTACTAGAGATATCGATTAATTAAAATATCGACTAGAGATATATATCAATTCGAATATCGACTAGAGATATCGATTAATTAGAATATCTACTAGAGATATTGATTAATTAAAATATCGACTAGAGATATCGATTGATTAGTATACCTAGAAGAGACATCGATATATTAGAATATCGACTAGAGGTATCGATTAATTAGTATACCTACTAGAGATATCGATTAAATAAAATATCTACTAGAGGTATCGATTAATTAGTATACCTAGTAGAGATATCGATTAATTAGTATACCTACTAAAGATATCGATTAATTAGAATATCGACTAGGGATATCGATTAATTAGAATATCTACTAGAGATATCGATTAATTAGTATACCTAGTAGAGACATCGATTAATTAGAATATCGACTAGAGATATCGATTAATTAGTATACCTACTAGAGATATCGATTAATTAGAATATCGACTAGAGATATCGATTAATTAGAATATCGACTAATTGTAATATCGACTAGAGATATTGATTAATTAGTATACCTACTAGAGTTATCGATTAATTAGTATACCTACTAGGGATATCGATTAATTAGATTATCTACTAAAGATATCGATTAATTAGAATACCTACTAGAGATATCGATTAATTAGAATATCGACTAGAGATATCGATTAATTAGTATACCTAGTAGAGACATCGATTAATTAGAATATCGACTAGGGATATCGATTAATTAGAATATCTACTAGAGATATCGATTAATTAGTATACCTAGTAGAGACATCGATTAATTAGAATATCGACTAGGGATATCGATTAATTAGAATATCTACTAGAGATATCGATTAATTAGTATACCTAGTAGAGACATCGATTAATTAGAATATCGACTAGGGATATCGATTAATTAGAATATCTACTAGAGATATCGATTAAATAAAATATCTACTAGAGGTATCGATTAATTAGTATACCTAGTAGAGATATCGATTAATTAGTATACCTACTAGAGATATCGATTAATTAGAATATCGACTAGAGATATCGATTAATTAGTATATTTACAAGATATATCGATTTATTAGTATACCTACTAGAGATATCAATTAATTAGTATACCTACTAGAGATATCGATTAATTAGAATATCTACTAGAGATATCGATTAATTTGTATACCTACTAGAGATATCGATTAAATAAAATATCTACTAGAGGTATAGATTAATTAGAATATATACTATAAATATCGATTAATTAGAATACCTACTAGAGATATCGATTAATTAGTATACCTACTAGAGATATCGATTAATTAGAATATCGACTAGGGATATCGATTAATTAGTATACCTACTAGAGATATCGATTAATTAGTATATTTACTAGAGATATCGATTAATTAGTATACCTACTAAAGATATCGATTAATTAGTATACCTACTAGAGATGTATATTAATTAGAATATCTATAAGAGATATCGATTAATTAGTATACCTACTAGAGATATCGATTAATTAGTATACCTACTAGAGATATCGATTAATTAGTATATTTACTAGAGATATCGATTAATTAGTATACCTACTAGTGACATCGATTGATTAGTATACCTACTAGAGATATCGATTGATTAGTATTCTTAGTAGAGACATCGATTAATCAGAATAGCGACTAGAGATATCGATTAATTTGTATACATAGTAGAGATATCGATTAATTAGTATACCTACTAGAGATATCGATTAATATGAATATCGACTAGAGATATCGATTCATTAGAATTAGTATATTTACTAGAGATATCGATTAATTAGTATACCTACTAGTGACATCGATTGATTAGTATACCTACTAGAGATATCGATTGATTAGTATTCTTAGTAGAGACATCGATTAATCAGAATAGCGACTAGAGATATCGATTAATTTGTATACCTACTAGAGATATCGATTAATATGAATATCGACTAGAGATATCGATTCATTAGAATATCTACTAGAGGTATCGATTAATTTGTATACCTACTAGGGATATCGATTAATAAGTATACCTAGTAGAAACATCGATTAATTAGAATACCTACTAGAGATATCGATTAATTAGTATACCTACTAGAGATATCGATTAATTAGTATACCTACTAGAGATATCGATTAATTAGTATACCTACTAGAGATAGCGATTAAATAGAATATCGACTAGGGATATCGATTAATTAGAATATCTACTAGAGATATCGATTAAATAAAATATCTACTAGAGGTATCGATTAATTAGTATACCTAGTAGAGATATCGATTAATTAGTATACCTACTAGAGATATCGATTAATTAGTATACCTAATAGAGATATCGATTAATTAGAATATCGACTAGAGATATCGATTAATTAGTATACCTAGTAGAGACATCGATTAATTAGAATATCGACTAGGGATATCGATTAATTAGAATATCTACTAGAGATATCGATTAAATAAAATATCTACTAGAGGTATCGATTAATTAGTATACCTAGTAGAGATATCGATTAATTAGTATACCTACTAGAGATATCGATTAATTAGTATACCTAATAGAGATATCGATTAATTAGAATATCGACTAGAGATATCGATTAATTAGTATACCTAGTAGAGACATCGATTAATTAGAATATCGACTAGGGATATCGATTAATTAGAATATCTACTTGAGATATCGATTAATTAGTATACCTAGTAGAGACATCGATTAATTAGAATATCGACTAGGGATATCGATTAATTAGAATATCTACTAGAGATATCGATTAAAAAAAATATCTACTAGAGGTATCGATTAATTAGTATACCTAGTAGAGATATCGATTTATTAGTATACCTACTAGAGATATCAATTAATTAGTATACCTACTAGAGATATCGATTAATTTGTATACCTACTAGAGATATCGATTAAATAAAATATCTACTAGAGGTATCGATTAATTAGAATATATACTATAAATATCGATTAATTAGTATACCTACTAGAGATAGCGATTAAATAGAATATCGACTAGGGATATCGATTAATTAGAATATCTACTAGAGATATCGATTAATAAGTATACCTAGTAGAAACATCGATTAATTAGAATACCTACTAGAGATATCGATTAATTAGTATACCTACTAGAGATATCGATTAATTAGTATACCTACTAGAGATATCGAATAATTAGAATATCTACTAGAGTTATCGATGAATTAGAATATCGACTAGAGATATCAATTAATTAGAATATCTACAAGCGATATCGATTAATTAGAATATCGACTATAGATATCGATTAATTAGTATACCTAGTAGAGATATCGATTAATTAGAATATCTGCTAGAGATATCGATTAATTAGTATACCTACTAGAGATATCGATTAATTAAAATATCGACTAGAGATATATATCAATTCGAATATCGACTAGAGATATCGATTAATTAGAATATCTACTAGAGATATTGATTAATTAAAATATCGACTAGAGATATCGATTGATTAGTATACCTAGAAGAGACATCGATATATTAGAATATCGACTAGAGGTATCGATTAATTAGTATACCTACTAGAGATATCGATTAAATAAAATATCTACTAGAGGTATCGATTAATTAGTATACCTAGTAGAGATATCGATTAATTAGTATACCTACTAAAGATATCGATTAATTAGAATATCGACTAGGGATATCGATTAATTAGAATATCTACTAGAGATATCGATTAATTAGTATACCTAGTAGAGACATCGATTAATTAGAATATCGACTAGAGATATCGATTAATTAGTATACCTACTAGAGATATCGATTAATTAGAATATCGACTAGAGATATCGATTAATTAGAATATCGACTAATTGTAATATCGACTAGAGATATTGATTAATTAGTATACCTACTAGAGTTATCGATTAATTAGTATACCTACTAGGGATATCGATTAATTAGATTATCTACTAAAGATATCGATTAATTAGAATACCTACTAGAGATATCGATTAATTAGAATATCGACTAGAGATATCGATTAATTAGTATACCTAGTAGAGACATCGATTAATTAGAATATCGACTAGGGATATCGATTAATTAGAATATCTACTAGAGATATCGATTAATTAGTATACCTAGTAGAGACATCGATTAATTAGAATATCGACTAGGGATATCGATTAATTAGAATATCTACTAGAGATATCGATTAATTAGTATACCTAGTAGAGACATCGATTAATTAGAATATCGACTAGGGATATCGATTAATTAGAATATCTACTAGAGATATCGATTAAATAAAATATCTACTAGAGGTATCGATTAATTAGTATACCTAGTAGAGATATCGATTAATTAGTATACCTACTAGAGATATCGATTAATTAGAATATCGACTAGAGATATCGATTAATTAGTATATTTACAAGATATATCGATTTATTAGTATACCTACTAGAGATATCAATTAATTAGTATACCTACTAGAGATATCGATTAATTAGAATATCTACTAGAGATATCGATTAATTTGTATACCTACTAGAGATATCGATTAAATAAAATATCTACTAGAGGTATAGATTAATTAGAATATATACTATAAATATCGATTAATTAGAATACCTACTAGAGATATCGATTAATTAGTATACCTACTAGAGATATCGATTAATTAGAATATCGACTAGGGATATCGATTAATTAGTATACCTACTAGAGATATCGATTAATTAGTATATTTACTAGAGATATCGATTAATTAGTATACCTACTAAAGATATCGATTAATTAGTATACCTACTAGAGATGTATATTAATTAGAATATCTATAAGAGATATCGATTAATTAGTATACCTACTAGAGATATCGATTAATTGGTATACCTACTAGAGATATCGATTAATTAGTATATTTACTAGAGATATCGATTAATTAGTATACCTACTAGTGACATCGATTGATTAGTATACCTACTAGAGATATCGATTGATTAGTATTCTTAGTAGAGACATCGATTAATCAGAATAGCGACTAGAGATATAGATTAATTTGTATACATAGTAGAGATATCGATTAATTAGTATACCTACTAGAGATATCGATTAATATGAATATCGACTAGAGATATCGATTCATTAGAATTAGTATATTTACTAGAGATATCGATTAATTAGTATACCTACTAGTGACATCGATTGATTAGTATACCTACTAGAGATATCGATTGATTAGTATTCTTAGTAGAGACATCGATTAATCAGAATAGCGACTAGAGATATCGATTAATTTGTATACCTACTAGAGATATCGATTAATATGAATATCGACTAGAGATATCGATTCATTAGAATATCTACTAGAGGTATCGATTAATTTGTATACCTACTAGGGATATCGATTAATTAGTATACCTAGTAGAGACATCGATTAATTAGAATATCGACTAGAGATATCGATTAATTAGAATATCTACTAGAGATATTGATTAATTAAAATATCGACTAGAGATATCGATTAATTTGTATACCTACTAGGGATATCGATTAATTAGTATACCTAGTAGAGACATCGATTAATTAGAATATCGACTAGAGATTTCGATTAATTAGAATATCTACTAGAGATATTGATAAATTAAAATATCGACTAGAGATATCAATTAATTAGTATACCTACTAAAGATATCGATTATTTAGTATACCTACTAGATATATCGATTTATTAGTATACCTACTAGAGATATCAATTAACTAGTATACCTACTAGAGATATCGATTAATTAGTATACCTACTAGAGATATCGATTAATTAGAATATCGACTAGAGATATCGATTAATTAGAATATCTACTAGAGATATTGATTAATTAAAATATCGACTAGAGATATCGATTAATTTGTATACCTACTAGGGATATCGATTAATTAGTATACCTAGTAGAGACATCGATTAATTAGAATATCGACTAGAGATTTCGATTAATTAGAATATCTACTAGAGATATTGATAAATTAAAATATCGACTAGAGATATCAATTAATTAGTATACCTACTAAAGATATCGATTATTTAGTATACCTACTAGATATATCGATTTATTAGTATACCTACTAGAGATATCAATTAACTAGTATACCTACTAGAGATATCGATTAATTAGTATACCTACTAGAGATATCGATTAATTAGAATATCGACTAGAGATATCGATTATTAAGAATATCGACTAGATATATCGATTAATAAGTATACCTACTAGAGATATCGATTAATTAGTATACCTACTAGAGATATCGATTAATTAGTATACCTACTAGAGATATCGATTAATTAGTATACCTACTAGAGATATCGATTAATTAGTATACCTACTAGAGATATCGATTGATTAGTATTCTTAGTAGAGACATCGATTAATTAGAATATCGACTAGAGATTTCGATTAATTAGAATATCTACTAGAGATATTGATAAATTAAAATATCGACTAGAGATATCAATTAATTAGTATACCTACTAAAGATATCGATTATTTAGTATACCTACTAGATATATCGATTTATTAGTATACCTACTAGAGATATCAATTAACTAGTATACCTACTAGAGATATCGATTAATTAGTATACCTACTAGAGATATCGATTAATTAGTATACCTACTAGAGATATCGATTAATTAGTATACCTACTAGAGATATCGATTGATTAGTATTCTTAGTAGAGACATCGATTAATCAGAATAGCGACTAGAGATATCGATTAATTTGTATACATAGTAGAGATATCGATTAATTAGTATACCTACTAGAGATATCGATTAATTAGAATATCGACTAAAGATATCGATTAATAAGTATACCTACTAAAGATATCGATTAATTAGTATACCTACTAAAGATATCGATTAATTAGTATACTAAAGATATCGATTAATTAGTATACCTACTAAAGATATCGATTAATTAGTATACCTATTAGAGATATCCATTAATTAGAATATCTACTAGCGATATCGATTAATTAGTATACATACTAGAGATATCGATTAATTAGTATATTTACTAGAGATATCGATTAATTAGTATACCTACCAGAGATATCGATTAATTTGAATATCGACTAAAGACATCGAATAAATAGTATACCTACTAGATATATCGATTAATTAGAATATCTAGTAGTGGTATCGATTAATTAGTATACCTACTAGAGATATCGATTAATTAGAATATCTAGTAGTGGTATCGATTAATTAGTATACCTACTAGAGATATCAATTAATTAGTATACCTAGTAGAGACATCGATTAATTAGAATATCGACTAGAGATATCGATTGATTAGTATACCTAGAAGAGACATCGATATATTAGAATATCGACTAGAGGTATCGATTAATTAGTATACCTACTAGAGATATCGATTAATTAGTATACCTACTAGAGATATCGATTAATTAGAATATCTAGTAGTGGTATCGATTAATTAGTATACCTACTAGAGATATCGATTAATTAGTATACCTAGTAGAGACATCGATTAATTAGAATATCGACTAGAGATATCGATTAATTAGAATATCGACTAGAGATATCGATTAATTAGAATATCGACTAATTGTAATATCGACTAGAGATATTGATTAATTAGTATACCTACTAGAGTTATCGATTAATTAGTATACCTACTAGGGATATCGATTAATTAGAATATCTACTAAAGATATCGATTAATTAGAATACCTACTAGAGATATCGATTAATTAGTATACCTACTAGAGATATCGATTAATTAGAATATCGACTAGGGATATCGATTAATTAGAATATCTACTAGAGATATCGATTAATTAGAATACCTACTAGAGATAGCGATTAAATAGAATATCGACTAGGGATATCGATTAATTAGAATATCTACTAGAGATATCGATTAATAAGTATACCTAGTAGAAACATCAATTAATTAGAAAATCGACTAGAGATATCGATTAATTAGTATACCTAGTAGAGACATCGATTAATTAGAATATCGACTAGGGATATCGATTAATTAGAATATCTACTAGAGATATCGATTAAATAAAATATCTACTAGAGGTATCGATTAATTAGTATACCTAGTAGAGATATCGATTAATTAGTATACCTACTAGAGATATCGATTAATTAGTATACCTACTAGAGATATCGATTAATTAGAATATCGACTAGAGATATCGATTAATTAGTATATTTACAAGATATATCGATTTATTAGTATACCTACTAGAGATATCAATTAATTAGTATACCTACTAGAGATATCGATTAATTAGTATACCTACTAGAGATAGCGATTAAATAGAATATCGACTAGGGATATCGATTAATTAGAATATCTACTAGAGATATCGATTAAATAAAATATCTACTAGAGGTATCGATTAATTAGTATACCTAGTAGAGATATCGATTAATTAGTATACCTACTAGAGATATCGATTAATTAGTATACCTAATAGAGATATCGATTAATTAGAATATCGACTAGAGATATCGATTAATTAGTATACCTAGTAGAGACATCGATTAATTAGAATATCGACTAGGGATATCGATTAATTAGAATATCTACTAGAGATATCGATTAAATAAAATATCTACTAGAGGTATCGATTAATTAGTATACCTAGTAGAGATATCGATTAATTAGTATACCTACTAGAGATATCGATTAATTAGTATACCTAATAGAGATATCGATTAATTAGAATATCGACTAGAGATATCGATTAATTAGTATACCTAGTAGAGACATCGATTAATTAGAATATCGACTAGGGATATCGATTAATTAGAATATCTACTTGAGATATCGATTAATTAGTATACCTAGTAGAGACATCGATTAATTAGAATATCGACTAGGGATATCGATTAATTAGAATATCTACTAGAGATATCGATTAAAAAAAATATCTACTAGAGGTATCGATTAATTAGTATACCTAGTAGAGATATCGATTTATTAGTATACCTACTAGAGATATCAATTAATTAGTATACCTACTAGAGATATCGATTAATTTGTATACCTACTAGAGATATCGATTAAATAAAATATCTACTAGAGGTATCGATTAATTAGAATATATACTATAAATATCGATTAATTAGTATACCTACTAGAGATAGCGATTAAATAGAATATCGACTAGGGATATCGATTAATTAGAATATCTACTAGAGATATCGATTAATAAGTATACCTAGTAGAAACATCGATTAATTAGAATACCTACTAGAGATATCGATTAATTAGTATACCTAATAGAGATAGCGATTAAATAGAATATCGACTAGGGATATCGATTAATTAGTATACCTAGTAGAGACATCGATTAATTAGAATATCGACTAGGGATATCGATTAATTAGAATATCTACTAGAGATATCGATTAAATAAAATATCTACTAGAGGTATCGATTAATTAGTATACCTAGTAGAGATATCGATTAATTAGTATACCTACTAGAGATATCGATTAATTAGTATACCTACTAGAGATATCGATTAATTAGAATATCGACTAGAGATATCGATTAATTAGTATATTTACAAGATATATCGATTTATTAGTATACCTACTAGAGATATCAATTAATTAGTATACCTACTAGAGATATCGATTAATTAGTATACCTACTAGAGATAGCGATTAAATAGAATATCGACTAGGGATATCGATTAATTAGAATATCTACTAGAGATATCGATTAATTAGTATACCTACTAGAGATAGCGATTAAATAGAATATCGACTAGGGATATCGATTAATTAGAATATCGACTAGAGATATCGATTAATTAGTATACCTAGTAGAGACATCGATTAATTAGAATATCGACTAGGGATATCGATTAATTAGAATATCTACTAGAGATATCGATTAATTAGTATATCTAGTAGAGACATCGATTAATTAGAATATCGACTAGGGATATCGATTAATTAGAATATCTACTAGAGATATCGATTAAATAAAATATCTACTAGAGGTATCGATTAATTAGTATACCTAGTAGAGATATCGATTAATTAGTATACCTACTAGAGATATCGATTAATTAGTATACCTAATAGAGATATCGATTAATTAGAATATCGACTAGAGATATCGATTAATTAGTATACCTAGTAGAGACATCGATTAATTAGAATATCGACTAGGGATATCGATTAATTAGAATATCTACTTGAGATATCGATTAATTAGTATACCTAGTAGAGACATCTATTAATTAGAATATCGACTAGGGATATCGATTAATTAGAATATCTACTAGAGATATCGATTAAAAAAAATATCTACTAGAGGTATCGATTAATTAGTATACCTAGTAGAGATATCGATTTATTAGTATACCTACTAGAGATATCAATTAATTAGTATACCTACTAGAGATATCGATTAATTAGTATACCTAGTAGAGACATCGATTAATTAGAATATCGACTAGAGATATCGATTAATTAGTATACCTACTAGAGATATCGATTAATTAGAATATCGACTAGAGATATCGATTAATTAGAATATCGACTAATTGTAATATCGACTAGAGATATTGATTAATTAGTATACCTACTAGAGTTATCGATTAATTAGTATACCTACTAGGGATATCGATTAATTAGAATATCTACTAAAGATATCGATTAATTAGAATACCTACTAGAGATATCGATTAATTAGTATACCTACTAGAGATATCGATTAATTAGAATATCGACTAGGGATATCGATTAATTAGAATATCTACTAGAGATATCGATTAATTAGAATACCTACTAGAGATAGCGATTAAATAGAATATCGACTAGGGATATCGATTAATTAGAATATCTACTAGAGATATCGATTAATAAGTATACCTAGTAGAAACATCAATTAATTAGAAAATCGACTAGAGATATCGATTAATTAGTATACCTAGTAGAGACATCGATTAATTAGAATATCGACTAGGGATATCGATTAATTAGAATATCTACTAGAGATATCGATTAAATAAAATATCTACTAGAGGTATCGATTAATTAGTATACCTAGTAGAGATATCGATTAATTAGTATACCTACTAGAGATATCGATTAATTAGTATACCTACTAGAGATATCGATTAATTAGAATATCGACTAGAGATATCGATTAATTAGTATATTTACAAGATATATCGATTTATTAGTATACCTACTAGAGATATCAATTAATTAGTATACCTACTAGAGATATCGATTAATTAGTATACCTACTAGAGATAGCGATTAAATAGAATATCGACTAGGGATATCGATTAATTAGAATATCTACTAGAGATATCGATTAAATAAAATATCTACTAGAGGTATCGATTAATTAGTATACCTAGTAGAGATATCGATTAATTAGTATACCTACTAGAGATATCGATTAATTAGTATACCTAATAGAGATATCGATTAATTAGAATATCGACTAGAGATATCGATTAATTAGTATACCTAGTAGAGACATCGATTAATTAGAATATCGACTAGGGATATCGATTAATTAGAATATCTACTAGAGATATCGATTAAATAAAATATCTACTAGAGGTATCGATTAATTAGTATACCTAGTAGAGATATCGATTAATTAGTATACCTACTAGAGATATCGATTAATTAGTATACCTAATAGAGATATCGATTAATTAGAATATCGACTAGAGATATCGATTAATTAGTATACCTAGTAGAGACATCGATTAATTAGAATATCGACTAGGGATATCGATTAATTAGAATATCTACTTGAGATATCGATTAATTAGTATACCTAGTAGAGACATCGATTAATTAGAATATCGACTAGGGATATCGATTAATTAGAATATCTACTAGAGATATCGATTAAAAAAAATATCTACTAGAGGTATCGATTAATTAGTATACCTAGTAGAGATATCGATTTATTAGTATACCTACTAGAGATATCAATTAATTAGTATACCTACTAGAGATATCGATTAATTTGTATACCTACTAGAGATATCGATTAAATAAAATATCTACTAGAGGTATCGATTAATTAGAATATATACTATAAATATCGATTAATTAGTATACCTACTAGAGATAGCGATTAAATAGAATATCGACTAGGGATATCGATTAATTAGAATATCTACTAGAGATATCGATTAATAAGTATACCTAGTAGAAACATCGATTAATTAGAATACCTACTAGAGATATCGATTAATTAGTATACCTAATAGAGATAGCGATTAAATAGAATATCGACTAGGGATATCGATTAATTAGTATACCTAGTAGAGACATCGATTAATTAGAATATCGACTAGGGATATCGATTAATTAGAATATCTACTAGAGATATCGATTAAATAAAATATCTACTAGAGGTATCGATTAATTAGTATACCTAGTAGAGATATCGATTAATTAGTATACCTACTAGAGATATCGATTAATTAGTATACCTACTAGAGATATCGATTAATTAGAATATCGACTAGAGATATCGATTAATTAGTATATTTACAAGATATATCGATTTATTAGTATACCTACTAGAGATATCAATTAATTAGTATACCTACTAGAGATATCGATTAATTAGTATACCTACTAGAGATAGCGATTAAATAGAATATCGACTAGGGATATCGATTAATTAGAATATCTACTAGAGATATCGATTAATTAGTATACCTACTAGAGATAGCGATTAAATAGAATATCGACTAGGGATATCGATTAATTAGAATATCGACTAGAGATATCGATTAATTAGTATACCTAGTAGAGACATCGATTAATTAGAATATCGACTAGGGATATCGATTAATTAGAATATCTACTAGAGATATCGATTAATTAGTATATCTAGTAGAGACATCGATTAATTAGAATATCGACTAGGGATATCGATTAATTAGAATATCTACTAGAGATATCGATTAAATAAAATATCTACTAGAGGTATCGATTAATTAGTATACCTAGTAGAGATATCGATTAATTAGTATACCTACTAGAGATATCGATTAATTAGTATACCTAATAGAGATATCGATTAATTAGAATATCGACTAGAGATATCGATTAATTAGTATACCTAGTAGAGACATCGATTAATTAGAATATCGACTAGGGATATCGATTAATTAGAATATCTACTTGAGATATCGATTAATTAGTATACCTAGTAGAGACATCTATTAATTAGAATATCGACTAGGGATATCGATTAATTAGAATATCTACTAGAGATATCGATTAAAAAAAATATCTACTAGAGGTATCGATTAATTAGTATACCTAGTAGAGATATCGATTTATTAGTATACCTACTAGAGATATCAATTAATTAGTATACCTACTAGAGATATCGATTAATTAGTATACCTAGTAGAGACATCGATTAATTAGAATATCGACTAGAGATATCGATTAATTAGTATACCTACTAGAGATATCGATTAATTAGAATATCGACTAGAGATATCGATTAATTAGAATATCGACTAATTGTAATATCGACTAGAGATATTGATTAATTAGTATACCTACTAGAGTTATCGATTAATTAGTATACCTACTAGGGATATCGATTAATTAGATTATCTACTAAAGATATCGATTAATTAGAATACCTACTAGAGATATCGATTAATTAGAATATCGACTAGAGATATCGATTAATTAGTATACCTAGTAGAGACATCGATTAATTAGAATATCGACTAGGGATATCGATTAATTAGAATATCTACTAGAGATATCGATTAATTAGTATACCTAGTAGAGACATCGATTAATTAGAATATCGACTAGGGATATCGATTAATTAGAATATCTACTAGAGATATCGATTAATTAGTATACCTAGTAGAGATATCGATTAATTAGTATACCTACTAGAGATATCGATTAATTAGTATACCTACTAGAGATAGCGATTAAATAAAATATCTACTAGAGGTATCGATTAATTAGTATACCTAGTAGAGATATCGATTAATTAGTATACCTACTAGAGATATCGATTAATTAGTATACCTAATAGAGATATCGATTAATTAGAATATCGACTAGAGATATCGATTAATTAGTATACCTAGTAGAGACATCGATTAATTAGAATATCGACTAGGGATATCGATTAATTAGAATATCTACTTGAGATATCGATTAATTAGTATACCTAGTAGAGACATCGATTAATTAGAATATCGACTAGGGATATCGATTAATTAGAATATCTACTAGAGATATCGATTAAATAAAATATCTACTAGAGGTATCGATTAATTAGTATACCTAGTAGAGATATCGATTAATTAGTATACCTACTAGAGATATCGATTAATTAGTATACCTAATAGAGATATCGATTAATTAGAATATCGACTAGAGATATCGATTAATTAGTATACCTAGTAGAGACATCGATTAATTAGAATATCGACTAGGGATATCGATTAATTAGAATATCTACTTGAGATATCGATTAATTAGTATACCTAGTAGAGACATCGATTAATTAGAATATCGACTAGGGATATCGATTAATTAGAATATCTACTAGAGATATCGATTAAAAAAAATATCTACTAGAGGTATCGATTAATTAGTATACCTAGTAGAGATATCGATTTATTAGTATACCTACTAGAGATATCAATTAATTAGTATACCTACTAGAGATATCGATTAATTTGTATACCTACTAGAGATATCGATTAAATAAAATATCTACTAGAGGTATCGATTAATTAGAATATATACTATAAATATCGATTAATTAGTATACCTACTAGAGATAGCGATTAAATAGAATATCGACTAGGGATATCGATTAATTAGAATATCTACTAGAGATATCGATTAATAAGTATACCTAGTAGAAACATCGATTAATTAGAATACCTACTAGAGATATCGATTAATTAGTATACCTACTAGAGATATCGATTAATTAGGATACCTACTAGAGATATCGAATAATTAGAATATCTACTAGAGTTATCGATGAATTAGAATATCGACTAGAGATATCAATTAATTAGAATATCTACAAGCGATATCGATTAATTAGAATATCGACTATAGATATCGATTAATTAGTATACCTAGTAGAGATATCGATTAATTAGAATATCTGCTAGAGATATCGATTAATTAGTATACCTACTAGAGATATCGATTAATTAAAATATCGACTAGAGATATATATCAATTCGAATATCGACTAGAGATATCGATTAATTAGAATATCTACTAGAGATATTGATTAATTAAAATATCGACTAGAGATATCGATTGATTAGTATACCTAGAAGAGACATCGATATATTAGAATATCGACTAGAGGTATCGATTAATTAGTATACCTACTAGAGATATCGATTAAATAAAATATCTACTAGAGGTATCGATTAATTAGTATACCTAGTAGAGATATCGATTAATTAGTATACCTACTAAAGATATCGATTAATTAGAATATCGACTAGGGATATCGATTAATTAGAATATCTACTAGAGATATCGATTAATTAGTATACCTAGTAGAGACATCGATTAATTAGAATATCGACTAGAGATATCGATTAATTAGTATACCTACTAGAGATATCGATTAATTAGAATATCGACTAGAGATATCGATTAATTAGAATATCGACTAATTGTAATATCGACTAGAGATATTGATTAATTAGTATACCTACTAGAGTTATCGATTAATTAGTATACCTACTAGGGATATCGATTAATTAGATTATCTACTAAAGATATCGATTAATTAGAATACCTACTAGAGATATCGATTAATTAGAATATCGACTAGAGATATCGATTAATTAGTATACCTAGTAGAGACATCGATTAATTAGAATATCGACTAGGGATATCGATTAATTAGAATATCTACTAGAGATATCGATTAATTAGTATACCTAGTAGAGACATCGATTAATTAGAATATCGACTAGGGATATCGATTAATTAGAATATCTACTAGAGATATCGATTAATTAGTATACCTAGTAGAGACATCGATTAATTAGAATATCGACTAGGGATATCGATTAATTAGAATATCTACTAGAGATATCGATTAAATAAAATATCTACTAGAGGTATCGATTAATTAGTATACCTAGTAGAGATATCGATTAATTAGTATACCTACTAGAGATATCGATTAATTAGAATATCGACTAGAGATATCGATTAATTAGTATATTTACAAGATATATCGATTTATTAGTATACCTACTAGAGATATCAATTAATTAGTATACCTACTAGAGATATCGATTAATTAGAATATCTACTAGAGATATCGATTAATTTGTATACCTACTAGAGATATCGATTAAATAAAATATCTACTAGAGGTATAGATTAATTAGAATATATACTATAAATATCGATTAATTAGAATACCTACTAGAGATATCGATTAATTAGTATACCTACTAGAGATATCGATTAATTAGAATATCGACTAGGGATATCGATTAATTAGTATACCTACTAGAGATATCGATTAATTAGTATATTTACTAGAGATATCGATTAATTAGTATACCTACTAAAGATATCGATTAATTAGTATACCTACTAGAGATGTATATTAATTAGAATATCTATAAGAGATATCGATTAATTAGTATACCTACTAGAGATATCGATTAATTGGTATACCTACTAGAGATATCGATTAATTAGTATATTTACTAGAGATATCGATTAATTAGTATACCTACTAGTGACATCGATTGATTAGTATACCTACTAGAGATATCGATTGATTAGTATTCTTAGTAGAGACATCGATTAATCAGAATAGCGACTAGAGATATAGATTAATTTGTATACATAGTAGAGATATCGATTAATTAGTATACCTACTAGAGATATCGATTAATATGAATATCGACTAGAGATATCGATTCATTAGAATTAGTATATTTACTAGAGATATCGATTAATTAGTATACCTACTAGTGACATCGATTGATTAGTATACCTACTAGAGATATCGATTGATTAGTATTCTTAGTAGAGACATCGATTAATCAGAATAGCGACTAGAGATATCGATTAATTTGTATACCTACTAGAGATATCGATTAATATGAATATCGACTAGAGATATCGATTCATTAGAATATCTACTAGAGGTATCGATTAATTTGTATACCTACTAGGGATATCGATTAATTAGTATACCTAGTAGAGACATCGATTAATTAGAATATCGACTAGAGATATCGATTAATTAGAATATCTACTAGAGATATTGATTAATTAAAATATCGACTAGAGATATCGATTAATTTGTATACCTACTAGGGATATCGATTAATTAGTATACCTAGTAGAGACATCGATTAATTAGAATATCGACTAGAGATTTCGATTAATTAGAATATCTACTAGAGATATTGATAAATTAAAATATCGACTAGAGATATCAATTAATTAGTATACCTACTAAAGATATCGATTATTTAGTATACCTACTAGATATATCGATTTATTAGTATACCTACTAGAGATATCAATTAACTAGTATACCTACTAGAGATATCGATTAATTAGTATACCTACTAGAGATATCGATTAATTAGAATATCGACTAGAGATATCGATTAATTAGAATATCTACTAGAGATATTGATTAATTAAAATATCGACTAGAGATATCGATTAATTTGTATACCTACTAGGGATATCGATTAATTAGTATACCTAGTAGAGACATCGATTAATTAGAATATCGACTAGAGATTTCGATTAATTAGAATATCTACTAGAGATATTGATAAATTAAAATATCGACTAGAGATATCAATTAATTAGTATACCTACTAAAGATATCGATTATTTAGTATACCTACTAGATATATCGATTTATTAGTATACCTACTAGAGATATCAATTAACTAGTATACCTACTAGAGATATCGATTAATTAGTATACCTACTAGAGATATCGATTAATTAGAATATCGACTAGAGATATCGATTATTAAGAATATCGACTAGATATATCGATTAATAAGTATACCTACTAGAGATATCGATTAATTAGTATACCTACTAGAGATATCGATTAATTAGTATACCTACTAGAGATATCGATTAATTAGTATACCTACTAGAGATATCGATTAATTAGTATACCTACTAGAGATATCGATTGATTAGTATTCTTAGTAGAGACATCGATTAATTAGAATATCGACTAGAGATTTCGATTAATTAGAATATCTACTAGAGATATTGATAAATTAAAATATCGACTAGAGATATCAATTAATTAGTATACCTACTAAAGATATCGATTATTTAGTATACCTACTAGATATATCGATTTATTAGTATACCTACTAGAGATATCAATTAACTAGTATACCTACTAGAGATATCGATTAATTAGTATACCTACTAGAGATATCGATTAATTAGTATACCTACTAGAGATATCGATTAATTAGTATACCTACTAGAGATATCGATTGATTAGTATTCTTAGTAGAGACATCGATTAATCAGAATAGCGACTAGAGATATCGATTAATTTGTATACATAGTAGAGATATCGATTAATTAGTATACCTACTAGAGATATCGATTAATTAGAATATCGACTAAAGATATCGATTAATAAGTATACCTACTAAAGATATCGATTAATTAGTATACCTACTAAAGATATCGATTAATTAGTATACTAAAGATATCGATTAATTAGTATACCTACTAAAGATATCGATTAATTAGTATACCTATTAGAGATATCCATTAATTAGAATATCTACTAGCGATATCGATTAATTAGTATACATACTAGAGATATCGATTAATTAGTATATTTACTAGAGATATCGATTAATTAGTATACCTACCAGAGATATCGATTAATTTGAATATCGACTAAAGACATCGAATAAATAGTATACCTACTAGATATATCGATTAATTAGAATATCTAGTAGTGGTATCGATTAATTAGTATACCTACTAGAGATATCGATTAATTAGAATATCTAGTAGTGGTATCGATTAATTAGTATACCTACTAGAGATATCAATTAATTAGTATACCTAGTAGAGACATCGATTAATTAGAATATCGACTAGAGATATCGATTGATTAGTATACCTAGAAGAGACATCGATATATTAGAATATCGACTAGAGGTATCGATTAATTAGTATACCTACTAGAGATATCGATTAATTAGTATACCTACTAGAGATATCGATTAATTAGAATATCTAGTAGTGGTATCGATTAATTAGTATACCTACTAGAGATATCGATTAATTAGTATACCTAGTAGAGACATCGATTAATTAGAATATCGACTAGAGATATCGATTAATTAGAATATCGACTAGAGATATCGATTAATTAGAATATCGACTAATTGTAATATCGACTAGAGATATTGATTAATTAGTATACCTACTAGAGTTATCGATTAATTAGTATACCTACTAGGGATATCGATTAATTAGAATATCTACTAAAGATATCGATTAATTAGAATACCTACTAGAGATATCGATTAATTAGTATACCTACTAGAGATATCGATTAATTAGAATATCGACTAGGGATATCGATTAATTAGAATATCTACTAGAGATATCGATTAATTAGAATACCTACTAGAGATAGCGATTAAATAGAATATCGACTAGGGATATCGATTAATTAGAATATCTACTAGAGATATCGATTAATAAGTATACCTAGTAGAAACATCAATTAATTAGAAAATCGACTAGAGATATCGATTAATTAGTATACCTAGTAGAGACATCGATTAATTAGAATATCGACTAGGGATATCGATTAATTAGAATATCTACTAGAGATATCGATTAAATAAAATATCTACTAGAGGTATCGATTAATTAGTATACCTAGTAGAGATATCGATTAATTAGTATACCTACTAGAGATATCGATTAATTAGTATACCTACTAGAGATATCGATTAATTAGAATATCGACTAGAGATATCGATTAATTAGTATATTTACAAGATATATCGATTTATTAGTATACCTACTAGAGATATCAATTAATTAGTATACCTACTAGAGATATCGATTAATTAGTATACCTACTAGAGATAGCGATTAAATAGAATATCGACTAGGGATATCGATTAATTAGAATATCTACTAGAGATATCGATTAAATAAAATATCTACTAGAGGTATCGATTAATTAGTATACCTAGTAGAGATATCGATTAATTAGTATACCTACTAGAGATATCGATTAATTAGTATACCTAATAGAGATATCGATTAATTAGAATATCGACTAGAGATATCGATTAATTAGTATACCTAGTAGAGACATCGATTAATTAGAATATCGACTAGGGATATCGATTAATTAGAATATCTACTAGAGATATCGATTAAATAAAATATCTACTAGAGGTATCGATTAATTAGTATACCTAGTAGAGATATCGATTAATTAGTATACCTACTAGAGATATCGATTAATTAGTATACCTAATAGAGATATCGATTAATTAGAATATCGACTAGAGATATCGATTAATTAGTATACCTAGTAGAGACATCGATTAATTAGAATATCGACTAGGGATATCGATTAATTAGAATATCTACTTGAGATATCGATTAATTAGTATACCTAGTAGAGACATCGATTAATTAGAATATCGACTAGGGATATCGATTAATTAGAATATCTACTAGAGATATCGATTAAAAAAAATATCTACTAGAGGTATCGATTAATTAGTATACCTAGTAGAGATATCGATTTATTAGTATACCTACTAGAGATATCAATTAATTAGTATACCTACTAGAGATATCGATTAATTTGTATACCTACTAGAGATATCGATTAAATAAAATATCTACTAGAGGTATCGATTAATTAGAATATATACTATAAATATCGATTAATTAGTATACCTACTAGAGATAGCGATTAAATAGAATATCGACTAGGGATATCGATTAATTAGAATATCTACTAGAGATATCGATTAATAAGTATACCTAGTAGAAACATCGATTAATTAGAATACCTACTAGAGATATCGATTAATTAGTATACCTAATAGAGATAGCGATTAAATAGAATATCGACTAGGGATATCGATTAATTAGTATACCTAGTAGAGACATCGATTAATTAGAATATCGACTAGGGATATCGATTAATTAGAATATCTACTAGAGATATCGATTAAATAAAATATCTACTAGAGGTATCGATTAATTAGTATACCTAGTAGAGATATCGATTAATTAGTATACCTACTAGAGATATCGATTAATTAGTATACCTACTAGAGATATCGATTAATTAGAATATCGACTAGAGATATCGATTAATTAGTATATTTACAAGATATATCGATTTATTAGTATACCTACTAGAGATATCAATTAATTAGTATACCTACTAGAGATATCGATTAATTAGTATACCTACTAGAGATAGCGATTAAATAGAATATCGACTAGGGATATCGATTAATTAGAATATCTACTAGAGATATCGATTAATTAGTATACCTACTAGAGATAGCGATTAAATAGAATATCGACTAGGGATATCGATTAATTAGAATATCGACTAGAGATATCGATTAATTAGTATACCTAGTAGAGACATCGATTAATTAGAATATCGACTAGGGATATCGATTAATTAGAATATCTACTAGAGATATCGATTAATTAGTATATCTAGTAGAGACATCGATTAATTAGAATATCGACTAGGGATATCGATTAATTAGAATATCTACTAGAGATATCGATTAAATAAAATATCTACTAGAGGTATCGATTAATTAGTATACCTAGTAGAGATATCGATTAATTAGTATACCTACTAGAGATATCGATTAATTAGTATACCTAATAGAGATATCGATTAATTAGAATATCGACTAGAGATATCGATTAATTAGTATACCTAGTAGAGACATCGATTAATTAGAATATCGACTAGGGATATCGATTAATTAGAATATCTACTTGAGATATCGATTAATTAGTATACCTAGTAGAGACATCTATTAATTAGAATATCGACTAGGGATATCGATTAATTAGAATATCTACTAGAGATATCGATTAAAAAAAATATCTACTAGAGGTATCGATTAATTAGTATACCTAGTAGAGATATCGATTTATTAGTATACCTACTAGAGATATCAATTAATTAGTATACCTACTAGAGATATCGATTAATTAGTATACCTAGTAGAGACATCGATTAATTAGAATATCGACTAGAGATATCGATTAATTAGTATACCTACTAGAGATATCGATTAATTAGAATATCGACTAGAGATATCGATTAATTAGAATATCGACTAATTGTAATATCGACTAGAGATATTGATTAATTAGTATACCTACTAGAGTTATCGATTAATTAGTATACCTACTAGGGATATCGATTAATTAGATTATCTACTAAAGATATCGATTAATTAGAATACCTACTAGAGATATCGATTAATTAGAATATCGACTAGAGATATCGATTAATTAGTATACCTAGTAGAGACATCGATTAATTAGAATATCGACTAGGGATATCGATTAATTAGAATATCTACTAGAGATATCGATTAATTAGTATACCTAGTAGAGACATCGATTAATTAGAATATCGACTAGGGATATCGATTAATTAGAATATCTACTAGAGATATCGATTAATTAGTATACCTAGTAGAGACATCGATTAATTAGAATATCGACTAGGGATATCGATTAATTAGAATATCTACTAGAGATATCGATTAAATAAAATATCTACTAGAGGTATCGATTAATTAGTATACCTAGTAGAGATATCGATTAATTAGTATACCTACTAGAGATATCGATTAATTAGAATATCGACTAGAGATATCGATTAATTAGTATATTTACAAGATATATCGATTTATTAGTATACCTACTAGAGATATCAATTAATTAGTATACCTACTAGAGATATCGATTAATTAGAATATCTACTAGAGATATCGATTAATTTGTATACCTACTAGAGATATCGATTAAATAAAATATCTACTAGAGGTATAGATTAATTAGAATATATACTATAAATATCGATTAATTAGAATACCTACTAGAGATATCGATTAATTAGTATACCTACTAGAGATATCGATTAATTAGAATATCGACTAGGGATATCGATTAATTAGTATACCTACTAGAGATATCGATTAATTAGTATATTTACTAGAGATATCGATTAATTAGTATACCTACTAAAGATATCGATTAATTAGTATACCTACTAGAGATGTATATTAATTAGAATATCTATAAGAGATATCGATTAATTAGTATACCTACTAGAGATATCGATTAATTAGTATACCTACTAAAGATATCGATTAATTAGTATATTTACTAGAGATATCGATTAATTAGTATACCTACTAGTGACATCGATTGATTAGTATACCTACTAGAGATATCGATTGATTAGTATTCTTAGTAGAGACATCGATTAATCAGAATAGCGACTAGAGATATCGATTAATTTGTATACATAGTAGAGATATCGATTAATTAGTATACCTACTAGAGATATCGATTAATATGAATATCGACTAGAGATATCGATTCATTAGAATATCTACTAGAGGTATCGATTAATTTGTATACCTACTAGGGATATCGATTAATTAGTATACCTAGTAGAGACATCGATTAATTAGAATATCGACTAGAGATATCGATTAATTAGAATATCTACTAGAGATATTGATAAATTAAAATATCGACTAGAGATATCAATTAATTAGTATACCTACTAAAGATATCGATTATTTAGTATACCTACTAGATATATCGATTTATTAGTATACCTACTAGAGATATCAATTAACTAGTATACCTACTAGAGATATCAATTAATTAGTATACCTACTAGAGATATCGATTAATTAGAATATCGACTAGAGATATCGATTATTAAGAATATCGACTAGATATATCGATTAATAAGTATACCTACTAGAGATATCGATTAATTAGTATACCTACTAGAGATATCGATTAATTAGTATACCTACTAGAGATATCGATTAATTAGTATACCTACTAGAGATATCGATTAATTAGTATACCTACTAGAGATATCGATTAATTAGTATACCTACTAGAGATATCGATTGATTAGTATACCTACTAGAGATATCGATTGATTAGTATTCTTAGTAGAGACATCGATTAATCAGAATAGCGACTAGAGATATCGATTAATTTGTATACATAGTAGAGATATCGATTAATTAGTATACCTACTAGAGATATCGATTAATTAGAATATCGACTAAAGATATCGATTAATAAGTATACCTACTCAAGATATCGATTAATTAGTATACCTACTAAAGATATCGATTAATTAGTATACTAAAGATATCGATTATTTAGTATACCTACTAAAGATATCGATTAATTAGTATACTAAAGATATCGATTAATTAGTATACCTACTAAAGATATCGATTAATTAGTATACCTATTAGAGATATCCATTAATTAGAATATCTACTAGCGATATCGATTAATTAGTATACATACTAGAGATATCGATTAATTAGTATATTTACTAGAGATATCGATTAAATAGTATACCTACCAGAGATATCGATTAATTTGAATATCGACTAAAGATATCGAATAAATAGTATACCTACTAGATATATCGATTAATTAGAATATCTAGTAGTGGTATCGATTAATTAGTATACCTACTAGAGATATCGATTAATTAGAATATCTAGTAGTGGTATCGATTAATTAGTATACCTACTAGAGATATCGATTAATTAGTATACCTAGTAGAGACATCGATTAATTAGAATATCGACTAGAGATATCGATTGATTAGTATACCTAGAAGAGACATCGATATATTAGAATATCGACTAGAGGTATCGATTAATTAGTATACCTACTAGAGATATCGATTAATTAGTATACCTACTAGAGATATCGATTAATTAGAATATCTAGTAGTGGTATCGATTAATTAGTATACCTACTAGAGATATCGATTAATTAGTATACCTAGTAGAGACATCGATTAATTAGAATATCGACTAGAGATATCGATTAATTAGAATATCGACTAGAGATATCGATTAATTAGAATATCGACTAATTGTAATATCGACTAGAGATATTGATTAATTAGTATACCTACTAGAGTTATCGATTAATTAGTATACCTACTAGGGATATCGATTAATTAGAATATCTACTAAAGATATCGATTAATTAGAATACCTACTAGAGATATCGATTAATTAGTATACCTACTAGAGATATCGATTAATTAGAATATCGACTAGGGATATCGATTAATTAGAATATCTACTAGAGATATCGATTAATTAGTATACCTACTAGAGATAGCGATTAAATAGAATATCGACTAGGGATATCGATTAATTAGAATATCTACTAGAGATATCGATTAATTAGTATACCTAGTAGAAACATCAATTAATTAGAAAATCGACTAGAGATATCGATTAATTAGTATACCTAGTAGAGACATCGATTAATTAGAATATCGACTAGGGATATCGATTAATTAGAATATCTACTAGAGATATCGATTAAATAAAATATCTACTAGAGGTATCGATTAATTAGTATACCTAGTAGAGATATCGATTAATTATTATACCTACTAGAGATATCGATTAATTAGTATACCTACTAGAGATATCGATTAATTAGAATATCGACTAGAGATATCGATTAATTAGTATATTTACAAGATATATCGATTTATTAGTATACCTACTAGAGATATCAATTAATTAGTATACCTACTAGAGATATCGATTAATTAGTATACCTACTAGAGATAGCGATTAAATAGAATATCGACTAGGGATATCGATTAATTAGAATATCTACTAGAGATATCGATTAAAAAAAATATCTACTAGAGGTATCGATTAATTAGTATACCTAGTAGAGATATCGATTAATTAGTATACCTACTAGAGATATCGATTAATTAGTATACCTAATAGAGATATCGATTAATTAGAATATCGACTAGAGATATCGATTAATTAGTATACCTAGTAGAGACATCGATTAATTAGAATATCGACTAGGGATATCGATTAATTAGAATATCTACTAGAGATATCGATTAAATAAAATATCTACTAGAGGTATCGATTAATTAGTATACCTAGTAGAGATATCGATTAATTAGTATACCTACTAGAGATATCGATTAATTAGTATACCTAATAGAGATATCGATTAATTAGAATATCGACTAGAGATATCGATTAATTAGTATACCTAGTAGAGACATCGATTAATTAGAATATCGACTAGGGATATCGATTAATTAGAATATCTACTTGAGATATCGATTAATTAGTATACCTAGTAGAGACATCGATTAATTAGAATATCGACTAGGGATATCGATTAATTAGAATATCTACTAGAGATATCGATTAAAAAAAATATCTACTAGAGGTATCGATTAATTAGTATACCTAGTAGAGATATCGATTTATTAGTATACCTACTAGAGATATCAATTAATTAGTATACCTACTAGAGATATCGATTAATTTGTATACCTACTAGAGATATCGATTAAATAAAATATCTACTAGAGGTATCGATTAATTAGAATATATACTATAAATATCGATTAATTAGTATACCTACTAGAGATAGCGATTAAATAGAATATCGACTAGGGATATCGATTAATTAGAATATCTACTAGAGATATCGATTAATAAGTATACCTAGTAGAAACATCGATTAATTAGAATACCTACTAGAGATATCGATTAATTAGTATACCTACTAGAGATATCGATTAATTAGTATACCTACTAGAGATATCGAATAATTAGAATATCTACTAGAGTTATCGATGAATTAGAATATCGACTAGAGATATCAATTAATTAGAATATCTACAAGCGATATCGATTAATTAGAATATCGACTATAGATATCGATTAATTAGTATACCTAGTAGAGATATCGATTAATTAGAATATCTGCTAGAGATATCGATTAATTAGTATACCTACTAGAGATATCGATTAATTAAAATATCGACTAGAGATATATATCAATTCGAATATCGACTAGAGATATCGATTAATTAGAATATCTACTAGAGATATTGATTAATTAAAATATCGACTAGAGATATCGATTGATTAGTATACCTAGAAGAGACATCGATATATTAGAATATCGACTAGAGGTATCGATTAATTAGTATACCTACTAGAGATATCGATTAAATAAAATATCTACTAGAGGTATCGATTAATTAGTATACCTAGTAGAGATATCGATTAATTAGTATACCTACTAGAGATATCGATTAATTAGAATATCGACTAGGGATATCGATTAATTAGAATATCTACTAGAGATATCGATTAATTAGTATACCTAGTAGAGACATCGATTAATTAGAATATCGACTAGAGATATCGATTAATTAGTATACCTACTAGAGATATCGATTAATTAGAATATCGACTAGAGATATCGATTAATTAGAATATCGACTAATTGTAATATCGACTAGAGATATTGATTAATTAGTATACCTACTAGAGTTATCGATTAATTAGTATACCTACTAGGGATATCGATTAATTAGATTATCTACTAAAGATATCGATTAATTAGAATACCTACTAGAGATATCGATTAATTAGAATATCGACTAGAGATATCGATTAATTAGTATACCTAGTAGAGACATCGATTAATTAGAATATCGACTAGGGATATCGATTAATTAGAATATCTACTAGAGATATCGATTAATTAGTATACCTAGTAGAGACATCGATTAATTAGAATATCGACTAGGGATATCGATTAATTAGAATATCTACTAGAGATATCGATTAATTAGTATACCTAGTAGAGACATCGATTAATTAGAATATCGACTAGGGATATCGATTAATTAGAATATCTACTAGAGATATCGATTAAATAAAATATCTACTAGAGGTATCGATTAATTAGTATACCTAGTAGAGATATCGATTAATTAGTATACCTACTAGAGATATCGATTAATTAGAATATCGACTAGAGATATCGATTAATTAGTATATTTACAAGATATATCGATTTATTAGTATACCTACTAGAGATATCAATTAATTAGTATACCTACTAGAGATATCGATTAATTAGAATATCTACTAGAGATATCGATTAATTTGTATACCTACTAGAGATATCGATTAAATAAAATATCTACTAGAGGTATAGATTAATTAGAATATATACTATAAATATCGATTAATTAGAATACCTACTAGAGATATCGATTAATTAGTATACCTACTAGAGATATCGATTAATTAGAATATCGACTAGGGATATCGATTAATTAGTATACCTACTAGAGATATCGATTAATTAGTATATTTACTAGAGATATCGATTAATTAGTATACCTACTAAAGATATCGATTAATTAGTATACCTACTAGAGATGTATATTAATTAGAATATCTATAAGAGATATCGATTAATTAGTATACCTACTAGAGATATCGATTAATTAGTATACCTACTAGAGATATCGATTAATTAGTATATTTACTAGAGATATCGATTAATTAGTATACCTACTAGTGACATCGATTGATTAGTATACCTACTAGAGATATCGATTGATTAGTATTCTTAGTAGAGACATCGATTAATCAGAATAGCGACTAGAGATATCGATTAATTTGTATACATAGTAGAGATATCGATTAATTAGTATACCTACTAGAGATATCGATTAATATGAATATCGACTAGAGATATCGATTCATTAGAATTAGTATATTTACTAGAGATATCGATTAATTAGTATACCTACTAGTGACATCGATTGATTAGTATACCTACTAGAGATATCGATTGATTAGTATTCTTAGTAGAGACATCGATTAATCAGAATAGCGACTAGAGATATCGATTAATTTGTATACATAGTAGAGATATCGATTAATTAGTATACCTACTAGAGATATCGATTAATATGAATATCGACTAGAGATATCGATTCATTAGAATATCTACTAGAGGTATCGATTAATTTGTATACCTACTAGGGATATCGATTAATTAGTATACCTAGTAGAGACATCGATTAATTAGAATATCGACTAGAGATATCGATTAATTAGAATATCTACTAGAGATATTGATTAATTAAAATATCGACTAGAGATATCGATTAATTTGTATACCTACTAGGGATATCGATTAATTAGTATACCTAGTAGAGACATCGATTAATTAGTATACCTAGTAGAGACATCGATTAATTAGAATATCGACTAGAGATTTCGATTAATTAGAATATCTACTAGAGATATTGATAAATTAAAATATCGACTAGAGATATCAATTAATTAGTATACCTACTAAAGATATCGATTATTTAGTATACCTACTAGATATATCGATTTATTAGTATACCTACTAGAGATATCAATTAACTAGTATACCTACTAGAGATATCGATTAATTAGTATACCTACTAGAGATATCGATTAATTAGAATATCGACTAGAGATATCGATTAATTAGAATATCTACTAGAGATATTGATTAATTAAAATATCGACTAGAGATATCGATTAATTTGTATACCTACTAGGGATATCGATTAATTAGTATACCTAGTAGAGACATCGATTAATTAGAATATCGACTAGAGATTTCGATTAATTAGAATATCTACTAGAGATATTGATAAATTAAAATATCGACTAGAGATATCAATTAATTAGTATACCTACTAAAGATATCGATTATTTAGTATACCTACTAGATATATCGATTTATTAGTATACCTACTAGAGATATCAATTAACTAGTATACCTACTAGAGATATCGATTAATTAGTATACCTACTAGAGATATCGATTGATTAGTATTCTTAGTAGAGACATCGATTAATCAGAATAGCGACTAGAGATATCGATTAATTTGTATACATAGTAGAGATATCGATTAATTAGTATACCTACTAGAGATATCGATTAATTAGAATATCGACTAAAGATATCGATTAATTAGTATACCTACTAAAGATATCGATTAATTAGTATACTAAAGATATCGATTAATTAGTATACCTACTAAAGATATCGATTAATTAGTATACCTATTAGAGATATCCATTAATTAGAATATCTACTAGCGATATCGATTAATTAGTATACATACTAGAGATATCGATTAATTAGTATATTTACTAGAGATATCGATTAATTAGTATACCTACCAGAGATATCGATTAATTTGAATATCGACTAAAGACATCGAATAAATAGTATACCTACTAGATATATCGATTAATTAGAATATCTAGTAGTGGTATCGATTAATTAGTATACCTACTAGAGATATCGATTAATTAGAATATCTAGTAGTGGTATCGATTAATTAGTATACCTACTAGAGATATCGATTAATTAGTATACCTAGTAGAGACATCGATTAATTAGAATATCGACTAGAGATATCGATTGATTAGTATACCTAGAAGAGACATCGATATATTAGAATATCGACTAGAGGTATCGATTAATTAGTATACCTACTAGAGATATCGATTAATTAGTATACCTACTAGAGATATCGATTAATTAGAATATCTAGTAGTGGTATCGATTAATTAGTATACCTACTAGAGATATCGATTAATTAGTATACCTAGTAGAGACATCGATTAATTAGAATATCGACTAGAGATATCGATTAATTAGAATATCGACTAGAGATATCGATTAATTAGAATATCGACTAATTGTAATATCGACTAGAGATATTGATTAATTAGTATACCTACTAGAGTTATCGATTAATTAGTATACCTACTAGGGATATCGATTAATTAGAATATCTACTAAAGATATCGATTAATTAGAATACCTACTAGAGATATCGATTAATTAGTATACCTACTAGAGATATCGATTAATTAGAATATCGACTAGGGATATCGATTAATTAGAATATCTACTAGAGATATCGATTAATTAGAATACCTACTAGAGATAGCGATTAAATAGAATATCGACTAGGGATATCGATTAATTAGAATATCTACTAGAGATATCGATTAATAAGTATACCTAGTAGAAACATCAATTAATTAGAAAATCGACTAGAGATATCGATTAATTAGTATACCTAGTAGAGACATCGATTAATTAGAATATCGACTAGGGATATCGATTAATTAGAATATCTACTAGAGATATCGATTAAATAAAATATCTACTAGAGGTATCGATTAATTAGTATACCTAGTAGAGATATCGATTAATTAGTATACCTACTAGAGATATCGATTAATTAGTATACCTACTAGAGATATCGATTAATTAGAATATCGACTAGAGATATCGATTAATTAGTATATTTACAAGATATATCGATTTATTAGTATACCTACTAGAGATATCAATTAATTAGTATACCTACTAGAGATATCGATTAATTAGTATACCTACTAGAGATAGCGATTAAATAGAATATCGACTAGGGATATCGATTAATTAGAATATCTACTAGAGATATCGATTAAATAAAATATCTACTAGAGGTATCGATTAATTAGTATACCTAGTAGAGATATCGATTAATTAGTATACCTACTAGAGATATCGATTAATTAGTATACCTAATAGAGATATCGATTAATTAGAATATCGACTAGAGATATCGATTAATTAGTATACCTAGTAGAGACATCGATTAATTAGAATATCGACTAGGGATATCGATTAATTAGAATATCTACTAGAGATATCGATTAAATAAAATATCTACTAGAGGTATCGATTAATTAGTATACCTAGTAGAGATATCGATTAATTAGTATACCTACTAGAGATATCGATTAATTAGTATACCTAATAGAGATATCGATTAATTAGAATATCGACTAGAGATATCGATTAATTAGTATACCTAGTAGAGACATCGATTAATTAGAATATCGACTAGGGATATCGATTAATTAGAATATCTACTTGAGATATCGATTAATTAGTATACCTAGTAGAGACATCGATTAATTAGAATATCGACTAGGGATATCGATTAATTAGAATATCTACTAGAGATATCGATTAAAAAAAATATCTACTAGAGGTATCGATTAATTAGTATACCTAGTAGAGATATCGATTTATTAGTATACCTACTAGAGATATCAATTAATTAGTATACCTACTAGAGATATCGATTAATTTGTATACCTACTAGAGATATCGATTAAATAAAATATCTACTAGAGGTATCGATTAATTAGAATATATACTATAAATATCGATTAATTAGTATACCTACTAGAGATAGCGATTAAATAGAATATCGACTAGGGATATCGATTAATTAGAATATCTACTAGAGATATCGATTAATAAGTATACCTAGTAGAAACATCGATTAATTAGAATACCTACTAGAGATATCGATTAATTAGTATACCTACTAGAGATATCGATTAATTAGTATACCTACTAGAGATATCGAATAATTAGAATATCTACTAGAGTTATCGATGAATTAGAATATCGACTAGAGATATCAATTAATTAGAATATCTACAAGCGATATCGATTAATTAAAATATCGACTATAGATATCGATTAATTAGTATACCTAGTAGAGATATCGATTAATTAGAATATCTGCTAGAGATATCGATTAATTAGTATACCTACTAGAGATATCGATTAATTAAAATATCGACTAGAGATATATATCAATTCGAATATCGACTAGATATATCGATTAATTAGAATATCTACTTGAGATATTGATTAATTAAAATATCGACTAGAGATATCGATTAATTAGAATATCTACTAGAGATATCGATTAATTAGTATACATACTAGAGATATCGATTAATTAGTATATTTACTAGAGATATCAATTAATTAGTATACCTACCATAGATATCGATTAATTTGAATATCGACTAAAGATATCGAATAATTAGTATACCTACTAGATATATTGATTAATTAAAATATCGACTAGAGATATCGATTGATTAGTATACCTAGAAGAGACATCGATATATTAGAATATCGACTAGAGGTATCGATTAATTAGTATACCTACTAGAGATATCGATTAATTAGTATACCTACTAGAGATATCGATTAATTAGAATATCGACTAGAGACATCGATTATTAAGAATATCGACTAGAGATATCGATTAATAAGTATACCTACTAGAGATATCGATTAATTAGTATACCTACTAGAGATTAGTATACCTACTAGAGATATCGATTGATTAGTATTCTTAGTAGAGACATCGATTAATCAGAATAGCGACTAGAGATATCGATTAATTTGTATACATAGTAGAGATATCGATTAATTAGTATACCTACTAGAGATATCGATTAATAAGTATACTTACTAGAGATATCGATTAAGTAGTATACCTACTAAAGATATCGATTAATTAGAATATCGACTAAAGGTATCGATTATTAAAAATATCGACTAAAGATATCGATTAATAAGTATACCTACTAAAGATATCGATTAATTAGTATACTTACTAGAGATATCGATTAATAAGTATACCTACTAGAGATATCGATTAATAAGTATAGCTACTAGAGATATCGATTAATTAGTATACCTACTAAAGATATCGATTAATTAGTATACCTACTAAAGATATCGATTAATTAGAATATCGACTAGAGATATCGATTTTTAAGAATATCGACTAGAGATATCGATTAATTAGTATACCTACTAAAGATATCGATTAATTAGTATACCTACTAAAGATATCGATTAATTAGTATACCTACTAAAGATATCGATTAATTAGTATACCTATTAGAGATATCCATTAATCAGAATATCTACTAGAGATATCGATTAATTAGTATATTTACTAGAGATATCGATTAATTAGTATACCTACCAGAGATATCGATTAATTTGAATATCGACTAAAGATATCGAATAAATAGTATACCTACTAGATATATCGATTAATTAAAATATCGACTAGAGATATCGATTGATTAGTATACCTAGAAGAGACATCGATATATTAGAATATCGACTAGAGGTATCGATTAATTAGTATACCTACTAGAGATATCGGTTAATTAGTATACCTACTAGAGATATCGATTAATTAGAATATCTAGTAGTGGTATCGATTAATTAGTATACCTACTAGAGATATCGATTAATTAGTATACCTACTAGAGATATCGATTAATTAGAATATCGACTAGGGATATCGATTAATTAGAATATCTACTAGAGATATCGATTAATAAGTATACCTAGTAGAAACATCAATTAATTAGAATATCGACTAGAGATATCGATTAATTAGTATACCTAGTAGAGACATCGATTAATTAGAATATCGACTAGGGATATCGATTAATTAGAATACCTACTAGAGATATCGATTAATTAGTATACCTACTAGAGATATCGATTAATTAGAATATCGACTAGGGATATCGATTAATTAGAATACCTACTAGAGATATCGATTAATTAGTATACCTACTAGAGATATCGATTAATTAGAATATCGACTAGGGATATCGATTAATTAGAATATCTACTAGAGATATCGATTAATAAGTATACCTAGTAGAAACATCAATTAATTAGAATATCGACTAGAGATATCGATTAATAAGTATACCTACTAGAGATATCGATTAATTAGTATACCTACTAGAGATATCGATTAATAAGTATACTTACTAGAGATATCGATTAAGTAGTATACCTACTAAAGATATCGATTAATTAGAATATCGACTAAAGGTATCGATTATTAAAAATATCGACTAAAGATATCGATTAATAAGTATACTTACTAGTGATATCGATTAAGTAGTATACCTACTAAAGATATCGATTAATTAGAATATCGACTAAAGGTATCGATTATTAAAAATATCGACTAAAGATATCGATTAATAAGTATACCTACTAAAGATATCGATTAATTAGTATACCTACTAGAGATATCGATTAATAAGTATACTTACTAGAGATATCGATTAAGTAGTATACCTACTAAAGATATCGATTAATTAGAATATCGACTAGAGATATCGATTTTTAAGAATATCGACTAGAGATATCGATTAATTAGTATACCTACTAGAGATATAGATTAATAAGAATGCCTACTAGAGATATCGATTAATTAGTATATTTACTAAAGATATCGATTAATTAGTATACCTACTAAAGATATCGATTAATTAGTATACCTACTAAAGATATCGATTAATTAGTATACCTACTAAAGATATCGATTAATTAGTATACCTACTAAAGATATCGATTAATTAGTATACCTATTAGAGATATCCATTAATTAGAATATCTACTAGAGATATCGATTAATTTGTATACATACTAGAGATATCGATTAATTAGTATATTTACTAGAGATATAGATTAATTAGTATACCTACCAGAGATATCGATTAATTTGAATATCGACTAAAGATATCGAATAAATAGTATACCTACTAGATATATCGATTAATTAAAATATCGACTAGAGATATCGATTGATTAGTATACCTAGAAGAGACATCGATATATTAGAATATCGACTAGAGGTATCGATTAATTAGTATACCTACTAGAGATATCGATTAATTAGTATACCTACTAGAGATATCGATTAATTAGAATATCTAGTAGTGGTATCGATTAATTAGTATACCTACTAGAGATATCGATTAATTCGTATACCTAGTAGAGACATCGATTAATTAGAATATCGACTAGAGATATCGATTAATTAGAATATCGACTAATTGTAATATCGACTAGAGATATTGATTAATTAGTATACCTACTAGAGTTATCGATTAATTAGTATACCTACTAGGGATATCGATTAATTAGAATATCTACTAAAGATATCGATTAATTAGAATACCTACTAGAGATATCGATTAATTAGTATACCTACTAGAGATAGCGATTAAATAGAATATCGACTAGGGATATCGATTAATTAGAATATCTACTAGAGATATCGATTAAATAAAATATCTACTAGAGGTATCGATTAATTAGTATACCTAGTAGAGATATCGATTAATTAGTATACCTACTAGAGATATCGATTAATTAGTATACCTACTAGAGATATCGATTAATTAGAATATCGACTAGAGATATCGATTAATTAGTATATTTACAAGATATATCGATTTATTAGTATACCTACTAGAGATATCAATTAATTAGTATACCTACTAGAGATATCGATTAATTAGTATACCTACTAGAGATAGCGATTAAATAGAATATCGACTAGGGATATCGATTAATTAGAATATCTACTAGAGATATCGATTAAATAAAATATCTACTAGAGGTATCGATTAATTAGTATACCTAGTAGAGATATCGATTAATTAGTATACCTACTAGAGATATCGATTAATTAGTATACCTAATAGAGATATCGATTAATTAGAATATCGACTAGAGATATCGATTAATTAGTATACCTAGTAGAGACATCGATTAATTAGAATATCGACTAGGGATATCGATTAATTAGAATATCTACTAGAGATATCGATTAAATAAAATATCTACTAGAGGTATCGATTAATTAGTATACCTAGTAGAGATATCGATTAATTAGTATACCTACTAGAGATATCGATTAATTAGTATACCTAATAGAGATATCGATTAATTAGAATATCGACTAGAGATATCGATTAATTAGTATACCTAGTAGAGACATCGATTAATTAGAATATCGACTAGGGATATCGATTAATTAGAATATCTACTTGAGATATCGATTAATTAGTATACCTAGTAGAGACATCGATTAATTAGAATATCGACTAGGGATATCGATTAATTAGAATATCTACTAGAGATATCGATTAAAAAAAATATCTACTAGAGGTATCGATTAATTAGTATACCTAGTAGAGATATCGATTTATTAGTATACCTACTAGAGATATCAATTAATTAGTATACCTACTAGAGATATCGATTAATTTGTATACCTACTAGAGATATCGATTAAATAAAATATCTACTAGAGGTATCGATTAATTAGAATATATACTATAAATATCGATTAATTAGTATACCTACTAGAGATAGCGATTAAATAGAATATCGACTAGGGATATCGATTAATTAGAATATCTACTAGAGATATCGATTAATAAGTATACCTAGTAGAAACATCGATTAATTAGAATACCTACTAGAGATATCGATTAATTAGTATACCTACTAGAGATATCGATTAATTAGTATACCTACTAGAGATATCGAATAATTAGAATATCTACTAGAGTTATCGATGAATTAGAATATCGACTAGAGATATCAATTAATTAGAATATCTACAAGCGATATCGATTAATTAGAATATCGACTATAGATATCGATTAATTAGTATACCTAGTAGAGATATCGATTAATTAGAATATCTGCTAGAGATATCGATTAATTAGTATACCTACTAGAGATATCGATTAATTAAAATATCGACTAGAGATATATATCAATTCGAATATCGACTAGATATATCGATTAATTAGAATATCTACTTGAGATATTGATTAATTAAAATATCGACTAGAGATATCGATTAATTAGAATATCTACTAGAGATATCGATTAATTAGTATACATACTAGAGATATCGATTAATTAGTATATTTACTAGAGATATCAATTAATTAGTATACCTACCATAGATATCGATTAATTTGAATATCGACTAAAGATATCGAATAATTAGTATACCTACTAGATATATTGATTAATTAAAATATTGACTAGAGATATCGATTGATTAGTATACCTAGAAGAGACATCGATATATTAGAATATCGACTAGAGGTATCGATTAATTAGTATACCTACTAGAGATATCGATTAATTAGTATACCTACTAGAGATATCGATTAATTAGAATATCGACTAGAGACATCGATTATTAAGAATATCGACTAGAGATATCGATTAATAAGTATACCTACTAGAGATATCGATTAATTAGTATACCTACTAGAGATTAGTATACCTACTAGAGATATCGATTGATTAGTATTCTTAGTAGAGACATCGATTAATCAGAATAGCGACTAGAGATATCGATTAATTTGTATACATAGTAGAGATATCGATTAATTAGTATACCTACTAGAGATATCGATTAATAAGTATACTTACTAGAGATATCGATTAAGTAGTATACCTACTAAAGATATCGATTAATTAGAATATCGACTAAAGGTATCGATTATTAAAAATATCGACTAAAGATATCGATTAATAAGTATACCTACTAAAGATATCGATTAATTAGTATACTTACTAGAGATATCGATTAATAAGTATACCTACTAGAGATATCGATTAATAAGTATAGCTACTAGAGATATCGATTAATTAGTATACCTACTAAAGATATCGATTAATTAGTATACCTACTAAAGATATCGATTAATTAGAATATCGACTAGAGATATCGATTTTTAAGAATATCGACTAGAGATATCGATTAATTAGTATACCTACTAAAGATATCGATTAATTAGTATACCTACTAAAGATATCGATTAATTAGTATACCTACTAAAGATATCGATTAATTAGTATACCTATTAGAGATATCCATTAATCAGAATATCTACTAGAGATATCGATTAATTAGTATATTTACTAGAGATATCGATTAATTAGTATACCTACCAGAGATATCGATTAATTTGAATATCGACTAAAGATATCGAATAAATAGTATACCTACTAGATATATCGATTAATTAAAATATCGACTAGAGATATCGATTGATTAGTATACCTAGAAGAGACATCGATATATTAGAATATCGACTAGAGGTATCGATTAATTAGTATACCTACTAGAGATATCGGTTAATTAGTATACCTACTAGAGATATCGATTAATTAGAATATCTAGTAGTGGTATCGATTAATTAGTATACCTACTAGAGATATCGATTAATTAGTATACCTACTAGAGATATCGATTAATTAGAATATCGACTAGGGATATCGATTAATTAGAATATCTACTAGAGATATCGATTAATAAGTATACCTAGTAGAAACATCAATTAATTAGAATATCGACTAGAGATATCGATTAATTAGTATACCTAGTAGAGACATCGATTAATTAGAATATCGACTAGGGATATCGATTAATTAGAATACCTACTAGAGATATCGATTAATTAGTATACCTACTAGAGATATCGATTAATTAGAATATCGACTAGGGATATCGATTAATTAGAATACCTACTAGAGATATCGATTAATTAGTATACCTACTAGAGATATCGATTAATTAGAATATCGACTAGGGATATCGATTAATTAGAATATCTACTAGAGATATCGATTAATAAGTATACCTAGTAGAAACATCAATTAATTAGAATATCGACTAGAGATATCGATTAATAAGTATACCTACTAGAGATATCGATTAATTAGTATACCTACTAGAGATATCGATTAATAAGTATACTTACTAGAGATATCGATTAAGTAGTATACCTACTAAAGATATCGATTAATTAGAATATCGACTAAAGGTATCGATTATTAAAAATATCGACTAAAGATATCGATTAATAAGTATACTTACTAGTGATATCGATTAAGTAGTATACCTACTAAAGATATCGATTAATTAGAATATCGACTAAAGGTATCGATTATTAAAAAATATCGACTAAAGATATCGATTAATAAGTATACCTACTAAAGATATCGATTAATAGTATACCTACTAGAGATATCGATTAATAAGTATACTTACTAGAGATATCGATTAAGTAGTATACCTACTAAAGATATCGATTAATTAGAATATCGACTAGAGATATCGATTTTTAAGAATATCGACTAGAGATATCGATTAATTAGTATACCTACTAGAGATATAGATTAATAAGAATGCCTACTAGAGATATCGATTAATTAGTATATTTACTAAAGATATCGATTAATTAGTATACCTACTAAAGATATCGATTAATTAGTATACCTACTAAAGATATCGATTAATTAGTATACCTACTAAAGATATCGATTAATTAGTATACCTATTAGAGATATCCATTAATTAGAATATCTACTAGAGATATCGATTAATTTGTATACATACTAGAGATATCGATTAATTAGTATATTTACTAGAGATATAGATTAATTAGTATACCTACCAGAGATATCGATTAATTTGAATATCGACTAAAGATATCGAATAAATAGTATACCTACTAGATATATCGATTAATTAAAATATCGACTAGAGATATCGATTGATTAGTATACCTAGAAGAGACATCGATATATTAGAATATCGACTAGAGGTATCGATTAATTAGTATACCTACTAGAGATATCGATTAATTAGTATACCTACTAGAGATATCGATTAATTAGAATATCTAGTAGTGGTATCGATTAATTAGTATACCTACTAGAGATATCGATTAATTCGTATACCTAGTAGAGACATCGATTAATTAGAATATCGACTAGAGATATCGATTAATTAGAATATCGACTAATTGTAATATCGACTAGAGATATTGATTAATTAGTATACCTACTAGAGTTATCGATTAATTAGTATACCTACTAGGGATATCGATTAATTAGAATATCTACTAAAGATATCGATTAATTAGAATACCTACTAGAGATATCGATTAATTAGTATACCTACTAGAGATAGCGATTAAATAGAATATCGACTAGGGATATCGATTAATTAGAATATCTACTAGAGATATCGATTAAATAAAATATCTACTAGAGGTATCGATTAATTAGTATACCTAGTAGAGATATCGATTAATTAGTATACCTACTAGAGATATCGATTAATTAGTATACCTACTAGAGATATCGATTAATTAGAATATCGACTAGAGATATCGATTAATTAGTATATTTACAAGATATATCGATTTATTAGTATACCTACTAGAGATATCAATTAATTAGTATACCTAGTAGAGATATCGATTAATTAGTATACCTACTAGAGATATCGATTAATTAGTATACCTAATAGAGATATCGATTAATTAGAATATCGACTAGAGATATCGATTAATTAGTATACCTAGTAGAGACATCGATTAATTAGAATATCGACTAGGGATATCGATTAATTAGAATATCTACTTGAGATATCGATTAATTAGTATACCTAGTAGAGACATCGATTAATTAGAATATCGACTAGGGATATCGATTAATTAGAATATCTACTAGAGATATCGATTAAAAAAAATATCTACTAGAGGTATCGATTAATTAGTATACCTAGTAGAGATATCGATTTATTAGTATACCTACTAGAGATATCAATTAATTAGTATACCTACTAGAGATATCGATTAATTTGTATACCTACTAGAGATATCGATTAAATAAAATATCTACTAGAGGTATCGATTAATTAGAATATATACTATAAATATCGATTAATTAGTATACCTACTAGAGATAGCGATTAAATAGAATATCGACTAGGGATATCGATTAATTAGAATATCTACTAGAGATATCGATTAATAAGTATACCTAGTAGAAACATCGATTAATTAGAATACCTACTAGAGATATCGATTAATTAGTATACCTACTAGAGATATCGATTAATTAGTATACCTACTAGAGATATCGAATAATTAGAATATCTACTAGAGTTATCGATGAATTAGAATATCGACTAGAGATATCAATTAATTAGAATATCTACAAGCGATATCGATTAATTAGAATATCGACTATAGATATCGATTAATTAGTATACCTAGTAGAGATATCGATTAATTAGAATATCTGCTAGAGATATCGATTAATTAGTATACCTACTAGAGATATCGATTAATTAAAATATCGACTAGAGATATATATCAATTCGAATATCGACTAGATATATCGATTAATTAGAATATCTACTTGAGATATTGATTAATTAAAATATCGACTAGAGATATCGATTAATTAGAATATCTACTAGAGATATCGATTAATTAGTATACATACTAGAGATATCGATTAATTAGTATATTTACTAGAGATATCAATTAATTAGTATACCTACCATAGATATCGATTAATTTGAATATCGACTAAAGATATCGAATAATTAGTATACCTACTAGATATATTGATTAATTAAAATATCGACTAGAGATATCGATTGATTAGTATACCTAGAAGAGACATCGATATATTAGAATATCGACTAGAGGTATCGATTAATTAGTATACCTACTAGAGATATCGATTAATTAGTATACCTACTAGAGATATCGATTAATTAGAATATCGACTAGAGACATCGATTATTAAGAATATCGACTAGAGATATCGATTAATAAGTATACCTACTAGAGATATCGATTAATTAGTATACCTACTAGAGATTAGTATACCTACTAGAGATATCGATTGATTAGTATTCTTAGTAGAGACATCGATTAATCAGAATAGCGACTAGAGATATCGATTAATTTGTATACATAGTAGAGATATCGATTAATTAGTATACCTACTAGAGATATCGATTAATAAGTATACTTACTAGAGATATCGATTAAGTAGTATACCTACTAAAGATATCGATTAATTAGAATATCGACTAAAGGTATCGATTATTAAAAATATCGACTAAAGATATCGATTAATAAGTATACCTACTAAAGATATCGATTAATTAGTATACTTACTAGAGATATCGATTAATAAGTATACCTACTAGAGATATCGATTAATAAGTATAGCTACTAGAGATATCGATTAATTAGTATACCTACTAAAGATATCGATTAATTAGTATACCTACTAAAGATATCGATTAATTAGAATATCGACTAGAGATATCGATTTTTAAGAATATCGACTAGAGATATCGATTAATTAGTATACCTACTAAAGATATCGATTAATTAGTATACCTACTAAAGATATCGATTAATTAGTATACCTATTAGAGATATCCATTAATCAGAATATCTACTAGAGATATCGATTAATTAGTATATTTACTAGAGATATCGATTAATTAGTATACCTACCAGAGATATCGATTAATTTGAATATCGACTAAAGATATCGAATAAATAGTATACCTACTAGATATATCGATTAATTAAAATATCGACTAGAGATATCGATTGATTAGTATACCTAGAAGAGACATCGATATATTAGAATATCGACTAGAGGTATCGATTAATTAGTATACCTACTAGAGATATCGGTTAATTAGTATACCTACTAGAGATATCGATTAATTAGAATATCTAGTAGTGGTATCGATTAATTAGTATACCTACTAGAGATATCGATTAATTAGTATACCTACTAGAGATATCGATTAATTAGAATATCGACTAGGGATATCGATTAATTAGAATATCTACTAGAGATATCGATTAATAAGTATACCTAGTAGAAACATCAATTAATTAGAATATCGACTAGAGATATCGATTAATTAGTATACCTAGTAGAGACATCGATTAATTAGAATATCGACTAGGGATATCGATTAATTAGAATACCTACTAGAGATATCGATTAATTAGTATACCTACTAGAGATATCGATTAATTAGAATATCGACTAGGGATATCGATTAATTAGAATACCTACTAGAGATATCGATTAATTAGTATACCTACTAGAGATATCGATTAATTAGAATATCGACTAGGGATATCGATTAATTAGAATATCTACTAGAGATATCGATTAATAAGTATACCTAGTAGAAACATCAATTAATTAGAATATCGACTAGAGATATCGATTAATAAGTATACCTACTAGAGATATCGATTAATTAGTATACCTACTAGAGATATCGATTAATAAGTATACTTACTAGAGATATCGATTAAGTAGTATACCTACTAAAGATATCGATTAATTAGAATATCGACTAAAGGTATCGATTATTAAAAATATCGACTAAAGATATCGATTAATAAGTATACTTACTAGTGATATCGATTAAGTAGTATACCTACTAAAGATATCGATTAATTAGAATATCGACTAAAGGTATCGATTATTAAAAATATCGACTAAAGATATCGATTAATAAGTATACCTACTAAAGATATCGATTAATTAGTATACCTACTAGAGATATCGATTAATAAGTATACTTACTAGAGATATCGATTAAGTAGTATACCTACTAAAGATATCGATTAATTAGAATATCGACTAGAGATATCGATTTTTAAGAATATCGACTAGAGATATCGATTAATTAGTATACCTACTAGAGATATGGATTAATAAGAATGCCTACTAGAGATATCGATTAATTAGTATATTTACTAAAGATATCGATTAATTAGTATACCTACTAAAGATATCGATTAATTAGTATACCTACTAAAGATATCGATTAATTAGTATACCTACTAAAGATATCGATTAATTAGTATACCTATTAGAGATATCCATTAATTAGAATATCTACTAGAGATATCGATTAATTTGTATACATACTAGAGATATCGATTAATTAGTATATTTACTAGAGATATCGATTAATTAGTATACCTACCAGAGATATCGATTAATTTGAATATCGACTAAAGATATCGAATAAATAGTATACCTACTAGATATATCGATTAATTAAAATATCGACTAGAGATATCGATTGATTAGTATACCTAGAAGAGACATCGATATATTAGAATATCGACTAGAGGTATCGATTAATTAGTATACCTACTAGAGATATCGATTAATTAGTATACCTACTAGAGATATCGATTAATTAGAATATCTAGTAGTGGTATCGATTAATTAGTATACCTACTAGAGATATCGATTAATTAGTATACCTAGTAGAGACATCGATTAATTAGAATATCGACTAGAGATATCGATTAATTAGAATATCGACTAATTGTAATATCGACTAGAGATATTGATTAATTAGTATACCTACTAGAGTTATCGATTAATTAGTATACCTACTAGGGATATCGATTAATTAGAATATCTACTAAAGATATCGATTAATTAGAATACCTACTAGAGATATCGATTAATTAGTATACCTACTAGAGATAGCGATTAAATAGAATATCGACTAGGGATATCGATTAATTAGAATATCTACTAGAGATATCGATTAATAAGTATACCTAGTAGAAACATCAATTAATTAGAATATCGACTAGAGATATCGATTAATTAGTATACCTAGTAGAGACATCGATTAATTAGAATATCGACTAGGGATATCGATTATTTAGAATATCTACTAGAGATATCGATTAATTAGTATACCTACTAGAGATATCGATTAATTAGAATATCTAGTAGTGGTATCGATTAATTAGTATACCTACTAGAGATATCGATTAATTAGTATACCTAGTAGAGACATCGATTAATTAGAATATCGACTAGAGATATCGATTAATTAGAATATCGACTAATTGTAATATCGACTAGAGATATTGATTAATTAGTATACCTACTAGAGTTATCGATTAATTAGTATACCTACTAGGGATATCGATTAATTAGAATATCTACTAAAGATATCGATTAATTAGAATACCTACTAGAGATATCGATTAATTAGTATACCTACTAGAGATAGCGATTAAATAGAATATCGACTAGGGATATCGATTAATTAGAATATCTACTAGAGATATCGATTAATAAGTATACCTAGTAGAAACATCAATTAATTAGAATATCGACTAGAGATATCGATTAATTAGTATACCTAGTAGAGACATCGATTAATTAGAATATCGACTAGGGATATCGATTATTTAGAATATCTACTAGAGATATCGATTAATTAGTATACCTAGTAGAGACATCGATTAATTAGAATATCGACTAGGGATATCGATTAATTAGAATATCTACTAGAGATATCGATTAAATAAAATATCTACTAGAGGTATCGATTAATTAGTATACCTAGTAGAGATATCGATTAATTAGTATACCTACTAGAGATATCGAATAATTAGTATTCCTATTAGAGATATCGATTAATTATAATATCTACTAGAGTTATCGATTAATTAGAATATCTACAAGCGATATCGATTAATTAGAATATCGACTATGGATATCGATTAATTAGTATACCTAGTACAGATATCGATTAATTAGAATATCTGCTAGAGATATCGATTAATTAGTATACCTACTAGATATCGATTAATTAAAATATCGACTAGAGATATCGATTAATTAGAATATCTACTAGGGATATCGATTAATTTGAATATATACTAGAGATATCGATTAATTAGTATACATACTAGAGATATCGATTAATTAGTATATTTACTAGAGATATCAATTAATTAGTATACCTACCAGAGATATCGATTAATTTGAATATCGACTAAAGATATCGAATAATTAGTATACCTACTAGATATATCGATAATTAAAATATCGACTAGAGATATCGATTGATTAGTATACCTAGAAGAGACATCGATATATTAGAATATCGACTAGAGGTATCGATTAATTAGTATACCTACTAGAGATATCGATTAATTAGTATACCTACTAGAGATATCGATTAATTAGAATATCGACTAGAGATATCGATTATTAAGAATATCGACTAGAGATATCGATTAATAAGTATACCTACTACAGATATCGATTAATAAGTATACCTACTAGAGATATCGATTAATAAGTATACTTACTAGAGATATCGATTAAGTAGTATACCTACTAAAGATATCGATTAATTAGAATATCGACTAAAGGTATCGATTATTAAAAATATCGACTAAAGATATCGATTAATAAGTATACCTACTAAAGATATCGATTAATTAGTATACTTACTAGAGATATCGATTAATAAGTATACCTACTAGAGATATCGATTAATTAGTATACCTACTAAAGATATCGATTAATTAGAATATCGACTAGAGATATCGATTTTTAAGAATATCGACTAGAGATATCGATTAATTAGTATACCTACTAAAGATATCGATTAATTAGTATACCTACTAAAGATATCGATTAATTAGTATACCTATTAGAGATATCCATTAATCAGAATATCTACTAGAGATATCGATTAATTAGTATATTTACTAGAGATATCGATTAATTAGTATACCTACCAGAGATATCGATTAATTTGAATATCGACTAAAGATATCGAATAAATAGTATACCTACTAGATATATCGATTAATTAAAATATCGACTAGAGATATCGATTGATTAGTATACCTAGAAGAGACATCGATATATTAGAATATCGACTAGAGGTATCGATTAATTAGTATACCTACTAGAGATATCGATTAATTAGTATACCTAGTAGAGACATCGATTAATTAGAATATCGACTAGGGATATCGATTAATTAGTATACCTACTAGAGATATCGATTAATTAGTATACCTAGTAGAGACATCGATTAATTAGAATATCGACTAGAGATATCGATTAATTAGAATATCGACTAGAGATATCGATTAATTAGTATACCTAGTAGAGACATCGATTAATTAGAATATCGACTAGGGATATCGATTAATTAGAATATCTACTAGAGATATCGATTAATTAGTATACCTAGTAGAGACATCGATTAATTAGAATATCGACTAGGGATATCGATTAATTAGAATATCTACTAGAGATATCGATTAAATAAAATATCTACTAGAGGTATCGATTAATTAGTATACCTAGTAGAGATATCGATTAATTAGTATACCTACTAGAGATATCGGTTTATTAGAATATCGACTAGAGATATCGATTAATTAGAATATCGACTAGGGATATCGATTAATTAGAATATCTACTAGAGATATCGATTAATAAGTATACCTAGTAGAAACATCGATTAATTAGAATACCTACTAGAGATATCGATTAATTAGTATACCTACTAGAGATATCGATTAAATAGAATATCGACTAGGGATATCGATTAATTAGAATATCTACTAGAGATATCGATTAATTTGTATACCTACTAGAGATATCGATTAAATAAAATATCTACTAGAGGTATCGATTAATTAGAATATATACTATAAATATCGATTAATTAGAATACCTACTAGAGATATCGATTAATTAGTATACCTACTAGAGATATCGATTAATTAGAATATCGACTAGGGATATCGATTAATTAGAATATCTACTAGAGATATCGATTAATAAGTATACCTAGTAGAAACATCGATTAATTAGAATACCTACTAGAGATATCGATTAATTAGTATACCTACTAGAGATATCGATTAAATAGAATATCGACTAGGGATATCGATTAATTAGAATATCTACTAGAGATATCGATTAATAAGTATACCTAGTAGAGACATCGATTAATTAGAATATCGACTAGAGATATCGATTAATTAGTATACCTACTAGAGATATCGATTAATTAGTATATTTACTAGAGATATCGATTAATTAGTATACCTACTAAAGATATCGATTAATTAGTATACCTACTAGAGATGTATATTAATTAGAATATCTATAAGAGATATCGATTAATTAGTATACCTACTAGAGATATCGATTAATATGAATATCGACTAGAGATATCGATTCATTAGAATATCTACTAGAGGTATCGATTAATTTGTATACCTACTAGGGATATCGATTAATTAGTATACCTAGTAGAGACATCGATTAATTAGAATATCGACTAGAGATATCGATTAATTAGAATATCTACTAGAGATATTGATTAATTAAAATATCGACTAGAGATATCGCTTAATTTGTATACCTACTAGGGATATCGATTAATTAGTATACCTAGTAGAGACATCGATTAATTAGAATATCGACTAGAGATTTCGATTAATTAGAATATCTACTAGAGATATTGATTAATTAAAATATCGACTAGAGATATCAATTAATTAGTATACCTACTAAAGATATCGATTATTTAGTATACCTACTAGATATATCGATTTATTAGTATACCTACTAGAGATATCAATTAACTAGTATACCTACTAGAGATATCGAATAATTAGTATGCCTACTAGAGATATCGATTAATTAGAATATCTACTAGAGATATCGATTAATTAGTATACCTACTAGAGATATCGATTAATTAGTATATTTACTAGAGATATCGATTAATTAGTATGCCTACTAAAGATATCGATTAATTAGTATACCTACTAGAGATGTATATTAATTAGAATATCTATAAGAGATATCGATTAATTAGTATACCTACTAGAGATATCGATTAATATGAATATCGACTAGAGATATCGATTCATTAGAATATCTACTAGAGGTATCGATTAATTTGTATACCTACTAGAGATATCGATTAATTAGTATACCTACTAGAGATATCGATTAATTAGTATACCTACTAGAGATATCGATTAAGTAGTATACCTACTAAAGATATCGATTAATTAGAATATCGACTAAAGATATCGAATAAATAGTATACCTACTAGATATATCGATTAATTAAAATATCGACTAGAGATATCGATTGATTAGTATACCTAGAAGAGACATCGATATATTAGAATATCGACTAGAGGTATCGATTAATTAGTATACCTACTAGAGATATCGATTAATTAGTATACCTAATAGAGATATCGATTAATTAGAATACCTAGTAGTGGTATCGATTAATTAGTATACCTACTAGAGATATCGATTAATTAGTATACCTAGTAGAGACATCGATTAATTAGAATATCGACTAGAGATATCGATTAATTAGAATATCGACTAGAGATATCGATTAATTAGAATATCGACTAATTGTTATATCGACTAGAGATATTGATTAATTAGTATACCTACTAGAGTTATCGATTAATTAGTTTACCTACTAGGGATATCGATTAATTAGATTATCTACTAAAGATATCGATTAATTAGAATACCTACTAGAGATATCGATTAATTAGTATACCTACTAGAGATATCGATTAATTAGAATATCGACTAGGGATATCGATTAATTAGAATATCTACTAGAAATATCGATTAATAAGTATACCTAGTAGAAACATCAATTAATTAGATTATCGACTAGAGATATCGATTAATTAGTATACCTAGTAGAGACATCGATTAATTAGAATATCGACTAGGGATATCGATTAATTAGAATACCTACTAGAGATATCGATTAATTAGTATACCTACTAGAGATATCGATTAATTAGAATATCGACTAGGGATATCGATTAATTAGAATACCTACTAGAGATATCGATTAATTAGTATACCTACTAGAGATATCGATTAATTAGAATATCGACTAGGGATATCGATTAATTAGAATATCTACTAGAGATATCGATTAATAAGTATACCTAGTAGAAACATCAATTAATTAGAATATCGACTAGAGATATCGATTAATAAGTATACCTACTAGAGATATCGATTAATTAGTATACCTACTAGAGATATCGATTAATAAGTATACTTACTAGAGATATCGATTAAGTAGTATACCTACTAAAGATATCGATTAATTAGAATATCGACTAAAGGTATCGATTATTAAAAATATCGACTAAAGATATCGATTAATAAGTATACCTACTAAAGATATCGATTAATTAGTATACTTACTAGAGATATCGATTAATAAGTATACCTACTAAAGATATCGATTAATTAGTATACCTACTAAAGATATCGATTAATTAGTATACCTACTAAAGATATCGATTAATTAGTATACCTATTAGAGATATCCATTAATTAGAATATCTACTAGAGATATCGATTAATTAGTATACATACTAGAGATATCGATTAATTAGTATATTTACTAGAGATATCGATTAATTAGTATACCTACCAGAGATATCGATTAATTTGAATATCGACTAAAGATATCGAATAAATAGTATACCTACTAGATATATCGATTAATTAAAATATCGACTAGAGATATCGATTGATTAGTATACCTAGAAGAGACATCGATATATTAGAATATCGACTAGAGGTATCGATTAATTAGTATACCTACTAGAGATATCGATTAATTAGAATATCTAGTAGTGGTATCGATTAATTAGTATACCTACTAGAGATATCGATTAATTAGTATACCTAGTAGAGACATCGATTAATTAGAATATCGACTAGAGATATCGATTAATTAGAATATCGACTAATTGTAATATCGACTAGATATATTGATTAATTAGTATACCTACTAGAGTTATCGATTAATTAGTATACCTACTAGGGATATCGATTAATTAGAATATCTACTAAAGATATCGATTAATTAGAATACCTACTAGAGATATCGATTAATTAGTATACCTACTAGAGATATCGATTAATTAGAATATCGACTAGGGATATCGATTAATTAGAATATCTACTAGAGATATCGATTAATTAGTATACCTACTAGAGATAGCGATTAAATAGAATATCGACTAGGGATATCGATTAATTAGAATATCTACTAGAGATATCGATTAATAAGTATACCTAGTAGAAACATCAATTAATTATAATATCGACTAGAGATATCGATTAATTAGTATACCTAGTAGAGACATCGATTAATTAGAATATCGACTAGGGATATCGATTATTTAGAATATCTACTAGAGATATCGATTAATTAGTATACCTAGTAGAGACATCGATTAATTAGAATATCGACTAGGGATATCGATTAATTAGAATATCTACTAGATATATCGATTAAATAAAATATCTACTAGAGGTATCGATTAATTAGTATACCTAGTAGAGATATCGATTAATTAGTATACCTACTAGAGATATCGAATAATTAGTATTCCTATTAGAGATATCGATTAATTATAATATCTACTAGAGTTATCGATGAATTAGAATATCGACTAGAGATATCGATTAATTAGAATATCTACAAGCGATATCGATTAATTAGAATATCGACTATGGATATCGATTTATTAGTATACCTAGTACAGATATCGATTAATTAGAATATCTGCTAGAGATATCGATTAATTAGTATACCTACTAGAGATATCGATTAATTAAAATATCGACTAGAGATATATATCAATTCGAATATCGACTAGAGATATCGATTAATTAGAATATCTACTAGAGATATTGATTAATTAAAATATCGACTAGAGATATCGATTAATTAGAATATCTACTAGGGATATCGATTAATTAGAATATATACTAGAGATATCGATTAATTAGTATACATACTAGAGATATCGATTAATTAGTATATTTACTAGAGATATCAATTAATTAGTATACCTACCAGAGATATCGATTAATTTGAATATCGAATAAAGATATCGAATAATTAGTATACCTACTAGATATATCGATTAATTAAAATATCGACTAGAGATATCGATTGATTAGTATACCTAGAAGAGACATCGATATATTAGAATATCGACTAGAGGTATCGATTAATTAGTATACCTACTAGAGATATCGATTAATTAGTATACCTACTAGAGATATCGATTAATTAGAATATCGACTAGAGATATCGATTATTAAGAATATTGACTAGAGATATCGATTAATAAGTATACCTACTAGAGATATCGATTAATTAGTATACCTACTAGAGATATCGATTAATAAGTATACTTACTAGAGATATCGATTAAGTAGTATACCTACTAAAGGTATCGATTAATTAGAATATCGACTAAAGGTATCGATTATTAAAAATATCGACTAAAGATATCGATTAATAAGTATACCTACTAAAGATATCGATTAATTAGTATACTTACTAGAGATATCGATTAATAAGTATACCTACTAAAGATATCGATTAATTAGAATATCGACTAGAGATATCGATTTTTAAGAATATCGACTAGAGATATCGATTAATTAGTATACCTACTAAAGATATCGATTAATTAGTATACCTATTAGAGATATCCATTAATCAGAATATCTACTAGAGATATCGATTAATTAGTATATTTACTAGAGATATCGATTAATTAGTATACCTACCAGAGATATCGATTAATTTGAATATCGACTAAAGATATCGAATAAATAGTATACCTACTAGATATATCGATTAATTAAAATATCGACTAGAGATATCGATTGATTAGTATAACTAGAAGAGACATCGATATATTAGAATATCGACTAGAGGTATCGATTAATTAGTATACCTACTAGAGATATCGATTAATTAGTATACCTAGTAGAGACATCGATTAATTAGAATATCGACTAGAGATATCGATTAATTAGAATATCGACTAGAGATATCGATTAATTAGAATATCGACTAATTGTTATATCGACTAGAGATACTGATTAATTAGTAAACCTACTAGAGTTATCGATTAATTAGTTTACCTACTAGGGATATCGATTAATTAGATTATCTACTAAAGATATCGATTAATTAGAATACCTACTAGAGATATCGATTAATTAGTATACCTACTAGAGATATCGATTAATTAGAATATCGACTAGGGATATCGATTAATTAGAATATCTACTAGAGATATCGATTAATAAGTATACCTAGTAGAAACATCAATTAATTAGAATATCGACTAGAGATATCGATTAATTAGTATACCTAGTAGAGACATCGATTAATTAGAATATCGACTAGGGATATCGATTAATTAGAATACCTACTAGAGATATCGATTAATTAGTATACCTACTAGAGATATCGATTAATTAGAATATCGACTAGGGATATCGATTAATTAGAATACCTACTAGAGATATCGATTAATTAGTATACCTACTAGAGATATCGATTAATTAGAATATCGACTAGGGATATCGATTAATTAGAATACCTACTAGAGATATCGATTAATAAGTATACCTACTAGAGATATCGATTAATTAGTATACCTACTAGAGATATCGATTAATAAGTATACTTACTAGAGATATCGATTAAGTAGTATACCTACTAAAGATATCGATTAATTAGAATATCGACTAAAGGTATCGATTATTAAAAATATCGACTAAAGATATCGATTAATAAGTATACCTACTAAAGATATCGATTAATTAGTATACTTACTAGAGATATCGATTAATAAGTATACCTACTAGAGATATCGATTAATTAGTATACCTACTAAAGATATCGATTAATTAGAATATCGACTAGAGATATCGATTTTTAAGAATATCGACTAGAGATATCGATTAATTAGTATACCTACTAGAGATATAGATTAATAAGAATGCCTACTAGAGATATCGATTAATTAGTATATTTACTAGAGATATCGATTAATTAGTATACCTACTAAAGATATCGATTAATTAGTATACCTACTAAAGATATCGATTAATTAGTATACCTACTAAAGATATCGATTAATTAGTATACCTATTAGAGATATCCATTAATTAGAATATCTACTAGAGATATCGATTAATTAGTATACATACTAGAGATATCGATTAATTAGTATATTTACTAGAGATATCGATTAATTAGTATACCTACCAGAGATATCGATTAATTTGAATATCGACTAAAGATATCGAATAAATAGTATACCTACTAGATATATCGATTAATTAAAATATCGACTAGAGATATCGATTGATTAGTATACCTAGAAGAGACATCGATATATTAGAATATCGACTAGAGGTATCGATTAATTAGTATACCTACTAGAGATATCGATTAATTAGTATACCTACTAGGGATATCGATTAATTAGAATATCTACTAGAGATATCGATTAATAAGTATACCTAGTAGAAACATCGATTAATTAGAATACCTACTAGAGATATCGATTAATTAGTATACCTACTAGAGATATCGATTAAATAGAATATCGACTAGGGATATCGATTAATTAGAATATCTACTAGAGATATCGATTAATTTGTATACCTACTAGAGATATCGATTAAATAAAATATCTACTAGAGGTATCGATTAATTAGAATATATACTATAAATATCGATTAATTAGAATACCTACTAGAGATATCGATTAATTAGTATACCTACTAGAGATATCGATTAATTAGAATATCGACTAGGGATATCGATTAATTAGAATATCTACTAGAGATATCGATTAATAAGTATACCTAGTAGAAACATCGATTAATTAGAATACCTACTAGAGATATCGATTAATTAGTATACCTACTAGAGATATCGATTAAATAGAATATCGACTAGGGATATCGATTAATTAGAATATCTACTAGAGATATCGATTAATAAGTATACCTAGTAGAGACATCGATTAATTAGAATATCGACTAGAGATATCGATTAATTAGTATACCTACTAGAGATATCGATTAATTAGTATATTTACTAGAGATATCGATTAATTAGTATACCTACTAAAGATATCGATTAATTAGTATACCTACTAGAGATGTATATTAATTAGAATATCTATAAGAGATATCGATTAATTAGTATACCTACTAGAGATATCGATTAATATGAATATCGACTAGAGATATCGATTCATTAGAATATCTACTAGAGGTATCGATTAATTTGTATACCTACTAGGGATATCGATTAATTAGTATACCTAGTAGAGACATCGATTAATTAGAATATCGACTAGAGATATCGATTAATTAGAATATCTACTAGAGATATTGATTAATTAAAATATCGACTAGAGATATCGCTTAATTTGTATACCTACTAGGGATATCGATTAATTAGTATACCTAGTAGAGACATCGATTAATTAGAATATCGACTAGAGATATCGATTAATTAGTATACCTACTAGAGATATCGATTAATTAGTATATTTACTAGAGATATCGATTAATAAGTATACCTACTAGAGATATCGATTAATAAGTATAGCTACTAGAGATATCGATTAATTAGTATACCTACTAAAGATATCGATTAATTAGTATACCTACTAAAGATATCGATTAATTAGAATATCGACTAGAGATATCGATTTTTAAGAATATCGACTAGAGATATCGATTAATTAGTATACCTACTAAAGATATCGATTAATTAGTATACCTACTAAAGATATCGATTAATTAGTATACCTACTAAAGATATCGATTAATTAGTATACCTATTAGAGATATCCATTAATCAGAATATCTACTAGAGATATCGATTAATTAGTATATTTACTAGAGATATCGATTAATTAGTATACCTACCAGAGATATCGATTAATTTGAATATCGACTAAAGATATCGAATAAATAGTATACCTACTAGATATATCGATTAATTAAAATATCGACTAGAGATATCGATTGATTAGTATACCTAGAAGAGACATCGATATATTAGAATATCGACTAGAGGTATCGATTAATTAGTATACCTACTAGAGATATCGGTTAATTAGTATACCTACTAGAGATATCGATTAATTAGAATATCTAGTAGTGGTATCGATTAATTAGTATACCTACTAGAGATATCGATTAATTAGTATACCTACTAGAGATATCGATTAATTAGAATATCGACTAGGGATATCGATTAATTAGAATATCTACTAGAGATATCGATTAATAAGTATACCTAGTAGAAACATCAATTAATTAGAATATCGACTAGAGATATCGATTAATTAGTATACCTAGTAGAGACATCGATTAATTAGAATATCGACTAGGGATATCGATTAATTAGAATACCTACTAGAGATATCGATTAATTAGTATACCTACTAGAGATATCGATTAATTAGAATATCGACTAGGGATATCGATTAATTAGAATACCTACTAGAGATATCGATTAATTAGTATACCTACTAGAGATATCGATTAATTAGAATATCGACTAGGGATATCGATTAATTAGAATATCTACTAGAGATATCGATTAATAAGTATACCTAGTAGAAACATCAATTAATTAGAATATCGACTAGAGATATCGATTAATAAGTATACCTACTAGAGATATCGATTAATTAGTATACCTACTAGAGATATCGATTAATAAGTATACTTACTAGAGATATCGATTAAGTAGTATACCTACTAAAGATATCTATTAATTAGAATATCGACTAAAGGTATCGATTATTAAAAATATCGACTAAAGATATCGATTAATAAGTATACTTACTAGTGATATCGATTAAGTAGTATACCTACTAAAGATATCGATTAATTAGAATATCGACTAAAGGTATCGATTATTAAAAATATCGACTAAAGATATCGATTAATAAGTATACCTACTAAAGATATCGATTAATTAGTATACCTACTAGAGATATCGATTAATAAGTATACTTACTAGAGATATCGATTAAGTAGTATACCTACTAAAGATATCGATTAATTAGAATATCGACTAGAGATATCGATTTTTAAGAATATCGACTAGAGATATCGATTAATTAGTATACCTACTAGAGATATAGATTAATAAGAATGCCTACTAGAGATATCGATTAATTAGTATATTTACTAAAGATATCGATTAATTAGTATACCTACTAAAGATATCGATTAATTAGTATACCTACTAAAGATATCGATTAATTAGTATACCTACTAAAGATATCGATTAATTAGTATACCTATTAGAGATATCCATTAATTAGAATATCTACTAGAGATATCGATTAATTTGTATACATACTAGAGATATCGATTAATTAGTATATTTACTAGAGATATAGATTAATTAGTATACCTACCAGAGATATCGATTAATTTGAATATCGACTAAAGATATCGAATAAATAGTATACCTACTAGATATATCGATTAATTAAAATATCGACTAGAGATATCGATTGATTAGTATACCTAGAAGAGACATCGATATATTAGAATATCGACTAGAGGTATCGATTAATTAGTATACCTACTAGAGATATCGATTAATTAGTATACCTACTAGAGATATCGATTAATTAGAATATCTAGTAGTGGTATCGATTAATTAGTATACCTACTAGAGATATCGATTAATTCGTATACCTAGTAGAGACATCGATTAATTAGAATATCGACTAGAGATATCGATTAATTAGAATATCGACTAATTGTAATATCGACTAGAGATATTGATTAATTAGTATACCTACTAGAGTTATCGATTAATTAGTATACCTACTAGGGATATCGATTAATTAGAATATCTACTAAAGATATCGATTAATTAGAATACCTACTAGAGATATCGATTAATTAGTATACCTACTAGAGATAGCGATTAAATAGAATATCGACTAGGGATATCGATTAATTAGAATATCTACTAGAGATATCGATTAAATAAAATATCTACTAGAGGTATCGATTAATTAGTATACCTAGTAGAGATATCGATTAATTAGTATACCTACTAGAGATATCGATTAATTAGTATACCTACTAGAGATATCGATTAATTAGAATATCGACTAGAGATATCGATTAATTAGTATATTTACAAGATATATCGATTTATTAGTATACCTACTAGAGATATCAATTAATTAGTATACCTACTAGAGATATCGATTAATTAGTATACCTACTAGAGATAGCGATTAAATAGAATATCGACTAGGGATATCGATTAATTAGAATATCTACTAGAGATATCGATTAAATAAAATATCTACTAGAGGTATCGATTAATTAGTATACCTAGTAGAGATATCGATTAATTAGTATACCAACTAGAGATATCGATTAATTAGTATACCTAATAGAGATATCGATTAATTAGAATATCGACTAGAGATATCGATTAATTAGTATACCTAGTAGAGACATCGATTAATTAGAATATCGACTAGGGATATCGATTAATTAGAATATCTACTAGAGATATCGATTAAATAAAATATCTACTAGAGGTATCGATTAATTAGTATACCTAGTAGAGATATCGATTAATTAGTATACCTACTAGAGATATCGATTAATTAGTATACCTAATAGAGATATCGATTAATTAGAATATCGACTAGAGATATCGATTAATTAGTATACCTAGTAGAGACATCGATTAATTAGAATATCGACTAGGGATATCGATTAATTAGAATATCTACTTGAGATATCGATTATTTAGTATACCTAGTAGAGACATCGATTAATTAGAATATCGACTAGGGATATCGATTAATTAGAATATCTACTAGAGATATCGATTAAAAAATATATCTACTAGAGGTATCGATTAATTAGTATACCTAGTAGAGATATCGATTTATTAGTATACCTACTAGAGATAGCGATTAAATAGAATATCGACTAGGGATATCGATTAATTAGAATATCTACTAGAGATATCGATTAATAAGTATACCTAGTAGAAACATCGATTAATTAGAATACCTACTAGAGATATCGATTAATTAGTATACCTACTAGAGATATCGATTAATTAGTATACCTACTAGAGATATCGAATAATTAGAATATCTACTAGAGTTATCGATGAATTAGAATATCGACTAGAGATATCAATTAATTAGAATATCTACAAGCGATATTGATTAATTAGAATATCGACTATAGATATCGATTAATTAGTATACCTAGTAGAGATATCGATTAATTAGTATACCTACTAGAGATATCGATTAATTAAAATATCGACTAGAGATATATATCAATTCGAATATCGACTAGATATATCGATTAATTAGAATATCTACTTGAGATATTGATTAATTAAAATATCGACTAGAGATATCGATTAATTAGAATATCTACTAGAGATATCGATTAATTAGTATACATACTAGAGATATCGATTAATTAGTATATTTACTAGAGATATCAATTAATTAGTATACCTACCATAGATATCGATTAATTTGAATATCGACTAAAGATATCGAATAATTAGTATACCTACTAGATATATTGATTAATTAAAATATCGACTAGAGATATCGATTGATTAGTATACCTAGAAGAGACATCGATATATTAGAATATCGACTAGAGGTATCGATTAATTAGTATACCTACTAGAGATATCGATTAATTAGTATACCTACTAGAGATATCGATTAATTAGAATATCGACTAGAGACATCGATTATTAAGAATATCGACTAGAGATATCGATTAATAAGTATACCTACTAGAGATATCGATTAATTAGTATACCTACTAGAGATTAGTATACCTACTAGAGATATCGATTGATTAGTATTCTTAGTAGAGACATCGATTAATCAGAATAGCGACTAGAGATATCGATTAATTTGTATACATAGTAGAGATATCGATTAATTAGTATACCTACTAGAGATATCGATTAATAAGTATACTTACTAGAGATATCGATTAAGTAGTATACCTACTAAAGATATCGATTAATTAGAATATCGACTAAAGGTATCGATTATTAAAAATATCGACTAAAGATATCGATTAATAAGTATACCTACTAAAGATATCGATTAATTAGTATACTTACTAGAGATATCGATTAATAAGTATACCTACTAGAGATATCGATTAATAAGTATAGCTACTAGAGATATCGATTAATTAGTATACCTACTAAAGATATCGATTAATTAGTATACCTACTAAAGATATCGATTAATTAGAATATCGACTAGAGATATCGATTTTTAAGAATATCGACTAGAGATATCGATTAATTAGTATACCTACTAAAGATATCGATTAATTAGTATACCTACTAAAGATATCGATTAATTAGTATACCTATTAGAGATATCCATTAATCAGAATATCTACTAGAGATATCGATTAATTAGTATATTTACTAGAGATATCGATTAATTAGTATACCTACCAGAGATATCGATTAATTTGAATATCGACTAAAGATATCGAATAAATAGTATACCTACTAGATATATCGATTAATTAAAATATCGACTAGAGATATCGATTGATTAGTATACCTAGAAGAGACATCGATATATTAGAATATCGACTAGAGGTATCGATTAATTAGTATACCTACTAGAGATATCGGTTAATTAGTATACCTACTAGAGATATCGATTAATTAGAATATCTAGTAGTGGTATCGATTAATTAGTATACCTACTAGAGATATCGATTAATTAGTATACCTACTAGAGATATCGATTAATTAGAATATCGACTAGGGATATCGATTAATTAGAATATCTACTAGAGATATCGATTAATAAGTATACCTAGTAGAAACATCAATTAATTAGAATATCGACTAGAGATATCGATTAATTAGTATACCTAGTAGAGACATCGATTAATTAGAATATCGACTAGGGATATCGATTAATTAGAATACCTACTAGAGATATCGATTAATTAGTATACCTACTAGAGATATCGATTAATTAGAATATCGACTAGGGATATCGATTAATTAGAATACCTACTAGAGATATCGATTAATTAGTATACCTACTAGAGATATCGATTAATTAGTATACCTACTAGAGATATCGATTAATTAGAATATCGACTAGGGATATCGATTAATTAGAATATCTACTAGAGATATCGATTAATAAGTATACCTAGTAGAAACATCAATTAATTAGAATATCGACTAGAGATATCGATTAATAAGTATACCTACTAGAGATATCGATTAATTAGTATACCTACTAGAGATATCGATTAATAAGTATACTTACTAGAGATATCGATTAAGTAGTATACCTACTAAAGATATCGATTAATTAGAATATCGACTAAAGGTATCGATTATTAAAAATATCGACTAAAGATATCGATTAATAAGTATACTTACTAGTGATATCGATTAAGTAGTATACCTACTAAAGATATCGATTAATTAGAATATCGACTAAAGGTATCGATTATTAAAAATATCGACAAAAGATATCGATTAATAAGTATACCTACTAAAGATATCGATTAATTAGTATACCTACTAGAGATATCGATTAATAAGTATACTTACTAGAGATATCGATTAAGTAGTATACCTACTAAAGATATCGATTAATTAGAATATCGACTAGAGATATCGATTTTTAAGAATATCGACTAGAGATATCGATTAATTAGTATACCTACTAGAGATATAGATTAATAAGAATGCCTACTAGAGATATCGATTAATTAGTATATTTACTAAAGATATCGATTAATTAGTATACCTACTAAAGATATCGATTAATTAGTATACCTACTAAAGATATCGATTAATTAGTATACCTACTAAAGATATCGATTAATTAGTATACCTACTAGAGATATAGATTAATAAGAATGCCTACTAGAGATATCGATTAATTAGTATATTTACTAAAGATATCGATTAATTAGTATACCTACTAAAGATATCGATTAATTAGTATACCTACTAAAGATATCGATTAATTAGTATACCTACTAAAGATATCGATTAATTAAAATATCGACTAGAGATATCGATTGATTAGTATACCTAGAAGAGACATCGATATATTAGAATATCGACTAGAGGTATCGATTAATTAGTATACCTACTAGAGATATCGATTAATTAGTATACCTACTAGAGATATCGATTAATTAGAATATCTAGTAGTGGTATCGATTAATTAGTATACCTACTAGAGATATCGATTAATTAGTATACCTAGTAGAGACATCGATTAATTAGAATATCGACTAGAGATATCGATTAATTAGAATATCGACTAATTGTAATATCGACTAGAGATATTGATTAATTAGTATACCTACTAGAGTTATCGATTAATTAGTATACCTACTAGGGATATCGATTAATTAGAATATCTACTAAAGATATCGATTAATTAGAATACCTACTAGAGATATCGATTAATTAGTATACCTACTAGAGATAGCGATTAAATAGAATATCGACTAGGGATATCGATTAATTAGAATATCTACTAGAGATATCGATTAATAAGTATACCTAGTAGAAACATCAATTAATTAGAATATCGACTAGAGATATCGATTAATTAGTATACCTAGTAGAGACATCGATTAATTAGAATATCGACTAGGGATATCGATTATTTAGAATATCTACTAGAGATATCGATTAATTAGTATACCTACTAGAGATATCGATTAATTAGAATATCTAGTAGTGGTATCGATTAATTAGTATACCTACTAGAGATATCGATTAATTTGAATATCGACTAAAGATATCGAATAAATAGTATACCTACTAGATATATCGATTAATTAAAATATCGACTAGAGATATCGATTGATTAGTATACCTAGAAGAGACATCGATATATTAGAATATCGACTAGAGGTATCGATTAATTAGTATACCTACTAGAGATATCGATTAATTAGTATACCTACTAGAGATATCGATTAATTAGAATATCTAGTAGTGGTATCGATTAATTAGTATACCTACTAGAGATATCGATTAATTAGTATACCTAGTAGAGACATCGATTAATTAGAATATCGACTAGAGATATCGATTAATTAGAATATCGACTAATTGTAATATCGACTAGAGATATTGATTAATTAGTATACCTACTAGAGTTATCGATTAATTAGTATACCTACTAGGGATATCGATTAATTAGAATATCTACTAAAGATATCGATTAATTAGAATACCTACTAGAGATATCGATTAATTAGTATACCTACTAGAGATAGCGATTAAATAGAATATCGACTAGGGATATCGATTAATTAGAATATCTACTAGAGATATCGATTAATAAGTATACCTAGTAGAAACATCAATTAATTAGAATATCGACTAGAGATATCGATTAATTAGTATACCTAGTAGAGACATCGATTAATTAGAATATCGACTAGGGATATCGATTATTTAGAATATCTACTAGAGATATCGATTAATTAGTATACCTACTAGAGATATCGATTAATTAGAATATCTAGTAGTGGTATCGATTAATTAGTATACCTACTAGAGATATCGATTAATTAGTATACCTAGTAGAGACATCGATTAATTAGAATATCGACTAGAGATATCGATTAATTAGAATATCGACTAATTGTAATATCGACTAGAGATATTGATTAATTAGTATACCTACTAGAGTTATCGATTAATTAGTATACCTACTAGGGATATCGATTAATTAGAATATCTACTAAAGATATCGATTAATTAGAATACCTACTAGAGATATCGATTAATTAGTATACCTACTAGAGATAGCGATTAAATAGAATATCGACTAGGGATATCGATTAATTAGAATATCTACTAGAGATATCGATTAATAAGTATACCTAGTAGAAACATCAATTAATTAGAATATCGACTAGAGATATCGATTAATTAGTATACCTAGTAGAGACATCGATTAATTAGAATATCGACTAGGGATATCGATTATTTAGAATATCTACTAGAGATATCGATTAATTAGTATACCTAGTAGAGACATCGATTAATTAGAATATCGACTAGGGATATCGATTAATTAGAATATCTACTAGAGATATCGATTAAATAAAATATCTACTAGAGGTATCGATTAATTAGTATACCTAGTAGAGATATCGATTAATTAGTATACCTACTAGAGATATCGAATAATTAGTATTCCTATTAGAGATATCGATTAATTATAATATCTACTAGAGTTATCGATTAATTAGAATATCTACAAGCGATATCGATTAATTAGAATATCGACTATGGATATCGATTAATTAGTATACCTAGTACAGATATCGATTAATTAGAATATCTGCTAGAGATATCGATTAATTAGTATACCTACTAGATATCGATTAATTAAAATATCGACTAGAGATATCGATTAATTAGAATATCTACTAGGGATATCGATTAATTTGAATATATACTAGAGATATCGATTAATTAGTATACATACTAGAGATATCGATTAATTAGTATATTTACTAGAGATATCAATTAATTAGTATACCTACCAGAGATATCGATTAATTTGAATATCGACTAAAGATATCGAATAATTAGTATACCTACTAGATATATCGATAATTAAAATATCGACTAGAGATATCGATTGATTAGTATACCTAGAAGAGACATCGATATATTAGAATATCGACTAGAGGTATCGATTAATTAGTATACCTACTAGAGATATCGATTAATTAGTATACCTACTAGAGATATCGATTAATTAGAATATCGACTAGAGATATCGATTATTAAGAATATCGACTAGAGATATCGATTAATAAGTATACCTACTACAGATATCGATTAATAAGTATACCTACTAGAGATATCGATTAATAAGTATACTTACTAGAGATATCGATTAAGTAGTATACCTACTAAAGATATCGATTAATTAGAATATCGACTAAAGGTATCGATTATTAAAAATATCGACTAAAGATATCGATTAATAAGTATACCTACTAAAGATATCGATTAATTAGTATACTTACTAGAGATATCGATTAATAAGTATACCTACTAGAGATATCGATTAATTAGTATACCTACTAAAGATATCGATTAATTAGAATATCGACTAGAGATATCGATTTTTAAGAATATCGACTAGAGATATCGATTAATTAGTATACCTACTAAAAATATCGATTAATTAGTATACCTACTAAAGATATCGATTAATTAGTATACCTATTAGAGATATCCATTAATCAGAATATCTACTAGAGATATCGATTAATTAGTATATTTACTAGAGATATCGATTAATTAGTATACCTACCAGAGATATCGATTAATTTGAATATCGACTAAAGATATCGAATAAATAGTATACCTACTAGATATATCGATTAATTAAAATATCGACTAGAGATATCGATTGATTAGTATACCTAGAAGAGACATCGATATATTAGAATATCGACTAGAGGTATCGATTAATTAGTATACCTACTAGAGATATCGATTAATTAGTATACCTAGTAGAGACATCGATTAATTAGAATATCGACTAGGGATATCGATTAATTAGTATACCTACTAGAGATATCGATTAATTAGTATACCTAGTAGAGACATCGATTAATTAGAATATCGACTAGAGATATCGATTAATTAGAATATCGACTAGAGATATCGATTAATTAGTATACCTAGTAGAGACATCGATTAATTAGAATATCGACTAGGGATATCGATTAATTAGAATATCTACTAGAGATATCGATTAATTAGTATACCTAGTAGAGACATCGATTAATTAGAATATCGACTAGGGATATCGATTAATTAGAATATCTACTAGAGATATCGATTAAATAAAATATCTACTAGAGGTATCGATTAATTAGTATACCTAGTAGAGATATCGATTAATTAGTATACCTACTAGAGATATCGGTTTATTAGAATATCGACTAGAGATATCGATTAATTAGAATATCGACTAGGGATATCGATTAATTAGAATATCTACTAGAGATATCGATTAATAAGTATACCTAGTAGAAACATCGATTAATTAGAATACCTACTAGAGATATCGATTAATTAGTATACCTACTAGAGATATCGATTAAATAGAATATCGACTAGGGATATCGATTAATTAGAATATCTACTAGAGATATCGATTAATTTGTATACCTACTAGAGATATCGATTAAATAAAATATCTACTAGAGGTATCGATTAATTAGAATATATACTATAAATATCGATTAATTAGAATACCTACTAGAGATATCGATTAATTAGTATACCTACTAGAGATATCGATTAATTAGAATATCGACTAGGGATATCGATTAATTAGAATATCTACTAGAGATATCGATTAATAAGTATACCTAGTAGAAACATCGATTAATTAGAATACCTACTAGAGATATCGATTAATTAGTATACCTACTAGAGATATCGATTAAATAGAATATCGACTAGGGATATCGATTAATTAGAATATCTACTAGAGATATCGATTAATAAGTATACCTAGTAGAGACATCGATTAATTAGAATATCGACTAGAGATATCGATTAATTAGTATACCTACTAGAGATATCGATTAATTAGTATATTTACTAGAGATATCGATTAATTAGTATACCTACTAAAGATATCGATTAATTAGTATACCTACTAGAGATGTATATTAATTAGAATATCTATAAGAGATATCGATTAATTAGTATACCTACTAGAGATATCGATTAATATGAATATCGACTAGAGATATCGATTCATTAGAATATCTACTAGAGGTATCGATTAATTTGTATACCTACTAGGGATATCGATTAATTAGTATACCTAGTAGAGACATCGATTAATTAGAATATCGACTAGAGATATCGATTAATTAGAATATCTACTAGAGATATTGATTAATTAAAATATCGACTAGAGATATCGCTTAATTTGTATACCTACTAGGGATATCGATTAATTAGTATACCTAGTAGAGACATCGATTAATTAGAATATCGACTAGAGATTTCGATTAATTAGAATATCTACTAGAGATATTGATTAATTAAAATATCGACTAGAGATATCAATTAATTAGTATACCTACTAAAGATATCGATTATTTAGTATACCTACTAGATATATCGATTTATTAGTATACCTACTAGAGATATCAATTAACTAGTATACCTACTAGAGATATCGAATAATTAGTATGCCTACTAGAGATATCGATTAATTAGAATATCTACTAGAGATATCGATTAATTAGTATACCTACTAGAGATATCGATTAATTAGTATATTTACTAGAGATATCGATTAATTAGTATGCCTACTAAAGATATCGATTAATTAGTATACCTACTAGAGATGTATATTAATTAGAATATCTATAAGAGATATCGATTAATTAGTATACCTACTAGAGATATCGATTAATATGAATATCGACTAGAGATATCGATTCATTAGAATATCTACTAGAGGTATCGATTAATTTGTATACCTACTAGAGATATCGATTAATTAGTATACCTACTAGAGATATCGATTAATTAGTATACCTACTAGAGATATCGATTAAGTAGTATACCTACTAAAGATATCGATTAATTAGAATATCGACTAAAGGTATCGATTATTAAAAATATCGACTAAAGATATCGATTAATAAGTATACCTACTAAAGATATCGATTAATTAGTATACTTACTAGAGATATCGATTAATAAGTATACCTACTAGAGATATCGATTAATAAGTATACCTACTAGAGATATCGATTAATTAGTATACCTACTAAAGATATCGATTAATTAGAATATCGACTAGAGATATCGATTTTTAAGAATATCGACTAGAGATATCGATTAATTAGTATACCTACTAAAGATATCGATTAATTAGTATATCTACTAAAGATATCGATTAATTAGTATACCTATTAGAGATATCCATTAATCAGAATATCTACTAGAGATATCGATTAATTAGTATATTTACTAGAGATATCGATTAATTAGTATACCTACCAGAGATATCGATTAATTTGAATATCGACTAAAGATATCGAATAAATAGTATACCTACTAGATATATCGATTAATTAAAATATCGACTAGAGATATCGATTGATTAGTATACCTAGAAGAGACATCGATATATTAGAATATCGACTAGAGGTATCGATTAATTAGTATACCTACTAGAGATATCGATTAATTAGTATACCTAATAGAGATATCGATTAATTAGAATACCTAGTAGTGGTATCGATTAATTAGTATACCTACTAGAGATATCGATTAATTAGTATACCTAGTAGAGACATCGATTAATTAGAATATCGACTAGAGATATCGATTAATTAGAATATCGACTAGAGATATCGATTAATTAGAATATCGACTAATTGTTATATCGACTAGAGATATTGATTAATTAGTATACCTACTAGAGTTATCGATTAATTAGTTTACCTACTAGGGATATCGATTAATTAGATTATCTACTAAAGATATCGATTAATTAGAATACCTACTAGAGATATCGATTAATTAGTATACCTACTAGAGATATCGATTAATTAGAATATCGACTAGGGATATCGATTAATTAGAATATCTACTAGAAATATCGATTAATAAGTATACCTAGTAGAAACATCAATTAATTAGATTATCGACTAGAGATATCGATTAATTAGTATACCTAGTAGAGACATCGATTAATTAGAATATCGACTAGGGATATCGATTAATTAGAATACCTACTAGAGATATCGATTAATTAGTATACCTACTAGAGATATCGATTAATTAGAATATCGACTAGGGATATCGATTAATTAGAATACCTACTAGAGATATCGATTAATTAGTATACCTACTAGAGATATCGATTAATTAGAATATCGACTAGGGATATCGATTAATTAGAATATCTACTAGAGATATCGATTAATAAGTATACCTAGTAGAAACATCAATTAATTAGAATATCGACTAGAGATATCGATTAATAAGTATACCTACTAGAGATATCGATTAATTAATATACCTACTAGAGATATCGATTAATAAGTATACTTACTAGAGATATCGATTAAGTAGTATACCTACTAAAGATATCGATTAATTAGAATATCGACTAAAGGTATCGATTATTAAAAATATCGACTAAAGATATCGATTAATAAGTATACCTACTAAAGATATCGATTAATTAGTATACTTACTAGAGATATCGATTAATAAGTATACCTACTAGAGATATCGATTAATTAGTATACGTACTAAAGATATCGATTAATTAGAATATCGACTAGAGATATCGATTTTTAAGAATATCGACTAGAGATATCGATTAATTAGTATACCTACTAGAGATATAGATTAATAAGAATGCCTACTAGAGATATCGATTAATTAGTATATTTACTAGAGATATCGATTAATTAGTATACCTACTAAAGATATCGATTAATTAGTATACCTACTAAAGATATCGATTAATTAGTATACCTACTAAAGATATCGATTAATTAGTATACCTATTAGAGATATCCATTAATTAGAATATCTACTAGAGATATCGATTAATTAGTATACATACTAGAGATATCGATTAATTAGTATATTTATTAGAGATATCGATTAATTAGTATACCTACCAGAGATATCGATTAATTTGAATATCGACTAAAGATATCGAATAAATAGTATACCTACTAGATATATCGATTAATTAAAATATCGACTAGAGATATCGATTGATTAGTATACCTAGAAGAGACATCGATATATTAGAATATCGACTAGAGGTATCGATTAATTAGTATACCTACTAGAGATATCGATTAATTAGAATATCTAGTAGTGGTATCGATTAATTAGTATACCTACTAGAGATATCGATTAATTAGTATACCTAGTAGAGACATCGATTAATTAGAATATCGACTAGAGATATCGATTAATTAGAATATCGACTAATTGTAATATCGACTAGAGATATTGATTAATTAGTATACCTACTAGAGTTATCGATTAATTAGTATACCTACTAGGGATATCGATTAATTAGAATATCTACTAAAGATATCGATTAATTAGAATACCTACTAGAGATATCGATTAATTAGTATACCTACTAGAGATATCGATTAATTAGAATATCGACTAGGGATATCGATTAATTAGAATATCTACTAGAGATATCGATTAATTAGTATACCTACTAGAGATAGCGATTAAATAGAATATCGACTAGGGATATCGATTAATTAGAATATCTACTAGAGATATCGATTAATAAGTATACCTAGTAGAAACATCAATTAATTAGAATATCGACTAGAGATATCGATTAATTAGTATACCTAGTAGAGACATCGATTAATTAGAATATCGACTAGGGATATCGATTATTTAGAATATCTACTAGAGATATCGATTAATTAGTATACCTAGTAGAGACATCGATTAATTAGAATATCGACTAGGGATATCGATTAATTAGAATATCTACTAGAGATATCGATTAAATAAAATATCTACTAGAGGTATCGATTAATTAGTATACCTAGTAGAGATATCGATTAATTAGTATACCTACTAGAGATATCGAATAATTAGTATTCCTATTAGAGATATCGATTAATTATAATATCTACTAGAGTTATCGATGAATTAGAATATCGACTAGAGATATCGATTAATTAGAATATCTACAAGCGATATCGATTAATTAGAATATCGACTATGGATATCGATTTATTAGTATACCTAGTACAGATATCGATTAATTAGAATATCTGCTAGAGATATCGATTAATTAGTATACCTACTAGAGATATCGATTAATTAAAATATCGACTAGAGATATATATCAATTCGAATATCGACTAGAGATATCGATTAATTAGAATATCTACTAGAGATATTGATTAATTAAAATATCGACTAGAGATATCGATTAATTAGAATATCTACTAGGGATATCGATTAATTAGAATATATACTAGAGATATCGATTAATTAGTATACATACTAGAGATATCGATTAATTAGTATATTTACTAGAGATATCAATTAATTAGTATACCTACCAGAGATATCGATTAATTTGAATATCGACTAAAGATATCGAATAATTAGTATACCTACTAGATATATCGATTAATTAAAATATCGACTAGAGATATCGATTGATTAGTATACCTAGAAGAGACATCGATATATTAGAATATCGACTAGAGGTATCGATTAATTAGTATACCTACTAGAGATATCGATTAATTAGTATACCTACTAGAGATATCGATTAATTAGAATATCGACTAGAGATATCGATTATTAAGAATATTGACTAGAGATATCGATTAATAAGTATACCTACTAGAGATATCGATTAATTAGTATACCTACTAGAGATATCGATTAATAAGTATACTTACTAGAGATATCGATTAAGTAGTATACCTACTAAAGGTATCGATTAATTAGAATATCGACTAAAGGTATCGATTATTAAAAATATCGACTAAAGATATCGATTAATAAGTATACCTACTAAAGATATCGATTAATTAGTATACTTACTAGAGATATCGATTAATAAGTATACCTACTAAAGATATCGATTAATTAGAATATCGACTAGAGATATCGATTTTTAAGAATATCGACTAGAGATATCGATTAATTAGTTTACCTACTAAAGATATCGATTAATTAGTATACCTATTAGAGATATCCATTAATCAGAATATCTACTAGAGATATCGATTAATTAGTATATTTACTAGAGATATCGATTAATTAGTATACCTACCAGAGATATCGATTAATTTGAATATCGACTAAAGATATCGAATAAATAGTATACCTACTAGATATATCGATTAATTAAAATATCGACTAGAGATATCGATTGATTAGTATACCTAGAAGAGACATCGATATATTAGAATATCGACTAGAGGTATCGATTAATTAGTATACCTACTAGAGATATCGATTAATTAGTATACCTACTAAAGATATCGATTAATTAGAATATCTAGTAGTGGTATCGATTAATTAGTATACCTACTAGAGATATCGATTAATTAGTATACCTAGTAGAGACATCGATTAATTAGAATATCGACTAGAGATATCGATTAATTAGAAAATCGACTAGAGATATCGATTAATTAGAATATCGACTAATTGTTATATCGACTAGAGATACTGATTAATTAGTAAACCTACTAGAGTTATCGATTAATTAGTTTACCTACTAGGGATATCGATTAATTAGATTATCTACTAAAGATATCGATTAATTAGAATACCTACTAGAGATATCGATTAATTAGTATACCTATTAGAGATATCGATTAATTAGAATATCGACTAGGGATATCGATTAATTAGAATATCTACTAGAGATATCGATTAATAAGTATACCTAGTAGAAACATCAATTAATTAGAATATCGACTAGAGATATCGATTAATTAGTATACCTAGTAGAGACATCGATTAATTAGAATATCGACTAGGGATATCGATTAATTAGAATACCTACTAGAGATATCGATTAATTAGTATACCTACTAGAGATATCGATTAATTAGAATATCGACTAGGGATATCGATTAATTAGAATACCTACTAGAGATATCGATTAATTAGTATACCTACTAGAGATATCGATTAATTAGAATATCGACTAGGGATATCGATTAATTAGAATACCTACTAGAGATATCGATTAATAAGTATACCTACTAGAGATATCGATTAATTAGTATACCTACTAGAGATATCGATTAATAAGTATACTTACTAGAGATATCGATTAAGTAGTATACCTACTAAAGATATCGATTAATTAGAATATCGACTAAAGGTATCGATTATTAAAAATATCGACTAAAGATATCGATTAATAAGTATACCTACTAAAGATATCGATTAATTAGTATACTTACTAGAGATATCGATTAATAAGTATACCTACTAGAGATATCGATTAATTAGTATACCTACTA